>PVIY010005854.1:0-25040 GCA_004026745.1 Myrmecophaga tridactyla
AGTAGTTGTTCTGGAGGACGAACTAAAACGCACATGTTGTTAAGCCGCCATCTTGACCCAGAAGTTCCATGGTCCATTTTTATAAATGCCATTTGTGCATTTGACAATAATTTGTATTCTACGGTTGGCTGGAGTTGGATTCTATTTAAATCTGTTAGATTAAGCTTAGTGATTTTGTATTCAAATATTCTCTATCTTTTCTAAATTTTCATCTGCTTAATCTATCAACTGCTGTATTAAAGTTCCCCAACAGGATAGTGTATTATTTCTCTTGGTAGTTTTGTCAGTTATTATTAGGTACACAGAAAACATGTTCTATATTCTTAGTTAACTGAACTGCTTATCATTATGAGGGGTACTTTTAATCCCCAGTGAGGTGTTTTATATTAAAGTTAGTTGGTCTGGTGCTAGTATTTGGTGAGTGACATTCGATCTTAATACATCCTTATGTTTTAGTATATCTATTGTTAACAGCCTAAGCGAGAGTTTTAGAAATCCAGTCTTACAATCTTTATCTTTTAACAGTAAAGTTTACTTCATTTCTATTTCTTATTATTGTGATTCTATTTGGAGTCATTTCTACCAATACATTATGTGCTTCTAAACATCCCACCAGTTCAACTTTTTTCTAACGTTCCTTGCCTTCTTTTGGATTAAGTTCTTTTTCCTCATCCCATTTCCTGCTCTATTAATTTGGAAGGTATCATCTCTGTTTTTCTCCATCACTGGTTACCATAGTAATTTTAATAAGAAAGTCCTAGACTCATCACAACCTCTACTCTTTTTCTGAATGAAACGAGAAGCTTCAGTCCTTTGCTCGTTCCTCTCCTGCGTATGTTGATGAGTAATTCAAATCCATTTCTTTGTTCTTTTCCATCCATTCATTAGCTGTTTGTTTATTCAAGAATTTATGGATTACAGAAAAATCATGCAAAAAAACACAGGGTTCCCATACACCACCCTATTATTAACACCTTGCATTGGTCTGGTACATTTGTTACTACTGAGGAAAACACATTTTTATGATTGTACTATTAACTATAGACCATGGTTTAACTCACTGTTTGGGTTGTGCAATTCCATGGATTTAATTTTATTTTCTAATAATATATATATACAACCTAAAATTTCCCCTTTTAACCACATTCAAAAATATAACTCAGTACTGTTAATCCATTTCTTTTTTTACATTTTTATTGTGGCAACATATTTACAACATAATATTTCCCATTTTAACCATTTTCAAATATCCAATTCAGTGGCGTTAATTACATTCACAATTTTGAATCACCAGCACCCATTACCAAAACTCATCCAACACCCCGAACAGAAACTCTGCACCACTGAGCATAAACTCTCCATTCCTCACCCACTCCCTCCCCGTAATCTACTTTCTGTCTCTATGAATAAACATATCCTAGTTGTTTCACATAGTGAGATCATATAATGCTAATATTAATTTAATTAAAGAGCAGATTAACCTGCCACTTAACTTACTCATAGTATGAACTCAATTCTATGCCATTCAATGTTCTTCAATGACATCACTATAAATGACTAATCACTATATCAATATTTAACCATGAAACACACTAGCCTCATCAATAATTTGCAAATCTCTCCTGCTATTTAGGAAAAGGTATCCTTAGACCAAGAATCCATTTCTTTGTAAACCTCACCTAATATTATTTTTGTTCATCAGGTCTGTCTTGATTTATTCACATATTCACCCCTTGCTTTGCTCATCATTTTTTCTTACTTATCTCACTTTCCATTTCAAAGCTCTTTCCTTCTGCCTGAAGGAAATTCCTTTAAAATTTCCTTTAGTGAAGGTCTCTTGGGACATATTCTTGCAGTTTTCTTATGTTGGAGGATGTCTTTATTTCACCTTCAATCTTCAAAGGCATTTTTGCTAGGTAAGCAGTTCTTTTCTTTCTGAACATTGAAGATATTTTCCACTGTCTTCAGATGGCGATTTTATTCTTGTTAGTGAGAGTCAGCTATTGGTCTAATTCTCATCTTGGTGGTGGTGGGGAGTTTCTTCTCTCGTTTCAAACTCAATATATAATTGTCTCCCTCCTTCCCTCCCTCCTTTTCTTTTTTCTTCTTCTCTCTCTCCTGTTATTCCACTTTCTTTAAGTGTGAGTTTCCCACTCTTGGAATTGATTGAGTTTCCTGAATTCAAGGATGTGTTCTCACAGTAGTTCTGAAATATGCCAATCAACATCTCCACAATTATTGGCAGCCACAAACCTTCCCTCCTCCTCCTCTGGGCATAGAGGATGCCAGTCCTTCTCATCCTTCTCAATCTATTGTCTACATCCCTCAGTTTCTCTTTCACATTTCCCATCACTCGGTCCAACTGTACTGTGTTCTGGATAATTTCTTCAGGTATATTTCCCAGTTCATTAATTTTTTCACTGTCCTCTGGTATATTGGAGGATGTGGCATGTTTATTTCTATACCTTATCCAAAAATCAATTATATTTGGATTAAATGCCTAAAGGTAAATAGCAAAACTCTAAAGCTTTTAGAAGAAAATATAAGAGTATATCATTTTGGCCGTAGCATTGGGAAGGATCTCTTAATTAAGATAACAGAATATTCAAGCTACAAGAAAGAGAGAGATTGATGAAATTCATTTCATAAAAATGCACCCATTCTGTGTGCATGTAGGCACACACACACACACACACAACATAAAATGAAGACAAATGAGCCATGTAGGATACCATGATGTTTCCTTTCCTGCACATTTTTTTTGTTCTCCCCAGAGTTAATAATTGTCTTGATTTTTATTTGCATTGTTTTCTATTATATATTGCTAGTTTAGTCTCAAATTTGCCATTGATTGTCTAAATGACCTCTTGATATATTCACATGTAACACAACACTCTCAGATTCATCTCCCTGGTGATAATTCTCCTGGAGATTTGTAATCTGTCCCAATATGTACTGGTTGTCCTCTATATCCTTGGATCTGCCTTCATGCCCTGTTAAGGATTCTCCTCACCTTAGGTTGGATCTCCTGCTTGCTTTCCCTCTGCCTTCATTGTCTTGGCTTGTATCTTCATTTGGTGATGTACACCCTTCAATGGCTTTCTCAGAAAGGGTGCTTGAGAGGTTTCAGTTTGGTTATTATTTTTTTAAGATCTTGCATAGCTGCAAATCTCTTTATTCAAATGTCACACTTGGGCTAGTTTTATAATTTTAGTTGAAAATCGTTTGCCTTAGGTTTTGAGGGCATTTCTCTATTATCTGTCTTGTCTGTTGCTATAGGGAAGTCAAAAATCATTCTGGCTTTAGATCTGTGTTTTCTCTTGGGAAGTTTGTGAGCATTAGCCCTGTACTGAAATTCCAAAAGTAGATTTATTTCCATCCATTGTGCTGTCCACTCAGTGAGCCATTTCAATCAAGAAACTTAATTCCTTCTGTTCTAATTCACTAGATGAGTTCCTCCTATCTTTTTCATTTGACTTCCTATCTGAAATTCCTATTATTTGGATGGTGGACCTCATGGACTAGTGTATTACTCTTAATTTTTCTCTATGTTTCATTTCTTTTTCTATTTTCCTAAATTTCCTAAATGTTATTTTCCAACCCTATTTTTATTCCTTTAACAATTACTTATATAGTGTTTACTGTGTTCTAAATGCTTTATAAATACTAGCTCATTTAGTCTTCATAAGATCTTACCAGGAAGGTACTATGATTAGTCCTGCTTTACAGATAAAGAAACTGAAGCTAAGAGAAGTTAAGTAACTTGCCCAAAGTCATACAGCTTGTAAGCTACAGAATCAGGATTTGAGCCCCAATACTCTAGCTCCAGAGTCCATGCCCTTAGACACTCTGCTATGCTGCCATTCTATTGTGATTTTCATTTCACCCACCATATTTTTAATCCCTAGAAGAGCTCTTTTTGTCTTCTCTCTCTGAGGATCTCTCAATAATGATTTGTTTTCCCACCTTCTGCAAGTCTCTGCTTGCTTTTCTCTGTTTCCGTGTTTGTGTGTCTGTCTGTGTTGGCGCTCTCTTCCTGAGGAAGCATGCTACTGCTGTGCATTGGCACTTGACTGTCTTTTCCTACTCATGACTCCTAACTAGAGGATTGGAAACCTGGGCATGTGGGCAGGGTGCAGTGGTTGTTGGGGAACCTCTGGTATTGGTGCCTTTGGGTCCTTCCCCCCAGGGTTGGGTGGATCTATCAGAAAAAAGCCCCCCTGTTTCTTAGGTAAAAGAGGACTCTGGGACATCATGTTCATTTACGTTATGTGAAAATGAATTGACCCCATTGGGCACCCCACCATCAACCCTCAAGGTGCCCAGGGCTGCTTGGTCCAGAAAACCTGTGCATAAACCTCAGAGTGTGGGGACAGCCCCATAGCCAGACCCCCAATGCCATGCAAGAGGGTTTGCAGAGGGAGTGTAAGGAAACATGTGTGTTTCATATAGCACCTTTACCTGGAAACCATCCTCATTTTCTCATCTATGTTTATCTTATTTTCTGCGTGCTCAGTGTCTCCAGAACTCTAAGACATACTTTGTCAAGGCATAAATGTTTTAGAAATGAATCTGTCATCCTGCTCAGAGGGCACCTAGCTGCAGAGGTCTGAGGCCACTGAGATGTCCACTTGTCCTCACTGTCTCGGTTAAGTCATGGACATGGGTAACAACACAGATATTTAAGAATTAGCCTAAATTTGCACATTTAATTTGACTTAAATGTGCTTTTAATAGGGCAAGAGGATGACGCATTAAAACCAAAAGTTCTTGTCTCCTCATTGAATTCTCCACTTTGCCTGGAAAAATAATCATTCATTTACAAATAAACCTGACAGAGTTTTCCATGTGAGCAATGGCTCAATCATAAATCAACACTTCAATGTCTTCTAATTTGAGGCTATATTTGAAAGCATGTTGGTCTCTGTACAGTCACAATAAGGCTGCATTATAAACCTCTCTATAACTTCAAGGCTTAAATGAATACTCATTAGTTTTCTCTCACATGCTTTTGATTGGCTGCTGATAAGGACAGGGCTGGGCTGGGGCTCTGAACCGTGGGGTGGACCTGTATTGCCGCTGAGCTCATTCAGTAGTTCAGGCTAAAGGGCAGCAGGGGAAGCTCTTCTCAGTGAGAGGACAGAAGCTTCAAGTGGTGACCACCGCTTATGAGCATATCCTAAGACTTTGCTTGCAGCGCATCAACTAATATCCAATATCATATAACCAAACCCAAAGTCAAGGACCCGGAATTAGGCACCACCCACCAAGGAGCAAAAAGCAGGTCACACGGTCAGGTGCAGCACGAATGAGGTGGGGACGTATGCTCACCCACGGAATTGGGGGTGGGGGAAAGGAATACTCTAAAGCAATAATCAAATCTAGCTTAGCTTTTTAAGCTTTTTTTAGTTTCAGTTACTCAGAATGCTTCTCTATCTTTGAGGATCTTCCCCAAGCCCCAAAGCCACCAATTAATTTTGCAATTACTTCTTAGAATATATTTTATATCAAACCATCCCAATTTGGTGAGTTTATTCCTGAGCTCTGATAACAGACAAAAAGGCTGAAAGTTCATTTTACTTGAAAGATCCATTCTTGCCACATACCTGCCAATGCATTAAAGGCAGGTGAAATTGCCAAATCCCTCAAAATAGATGATAGTATTTTCAAGACTTGGAGAGGTTTCAGTGACCAATTCATCTGTCAAAAAGGAATATCACTCAGGAGCCAAACATCCATCTGTCTAAAGCTTCTGGCTGCCTTTCAGAGAAAGCTGTTTAACTTCCAGTGATAAGTAATTCAATTAAAGGGGAAAATGAAACTCCTGCTCCCATACAAAGCCCCTGGGTTTCTAATGCAATTCAGATTCATACTGCCCATTTAGACGTGCAGAAGAGGTCAAGTCACAAGCACAGTGTTTGGGTGGCAACCATCTGTGATGTTGTACAGTTGTGACAGCTGAGTAAGGTTCAGAAAAAACCGTAGTCTCAAATTTTGAGAGTGGTAATCAGAAAAAATTCAGAAATGGAATTGTGTGGATGGATGGATGCACTTGTCAGAAGGTTGATATATACATGATATATATATATATATATATATATATATATATATATATATATATATATATAATATGTTATATATATCGTGTAATTACTGTGGTGTTTGCTCAAGGCCATGTTAGGAGTGGGAAAATACAATTGGCATGCCATCTGAAACCTTTTTGGGAAGAAGGTTGAGAATGGGTGGAGGTTGGAGAAATATATTGGTAATACACTTTGTAAGATAAATACATATCCCTGAAGTCTGCAAATCCAGCTGTTGAGGGAGCACAAATAAGGATTTCACCAGAGGCTGGGGGTGAATCTCTAGGGAAGGTGCATAGAGGGCTTGAGTGTGGAGTCACAGCATAAAGCAGCAGAAGACAAAGAGCTGTGTTCTAGGTGCACCTCTGCTGTCTGCCACAGGAGACCCACGCCAGGCGACCAGCAGCCTCGTGCTGGTGAATTCCTACTGGTAGGGTTTTCCTGGGGAGGTATATTTGCTGGCAGGTGGGACGCCTTCTCAGTTAGTCATTCCTTCAACATATGAACTATGAGCCTAGAAAACACCAGCCACTGTTCCAAACACTGGGATTGAGCAGCAAGCAAGGCAGACAAGTGTTCTGCTCTCAGAGTTCAAATTCTAGTGGGGAGTGGGGCTGGCAGTACACAGAGAAGCAGATATATGACTGAGATAATTCTATATAGAATACAAAACAATAGGCACAGCATGACCCTAATTTTACTTAAAAATACATGAGGGGAGGAATGTCACAGAAGATGAAGGAGTAGGGAACTCTGTCTCTCCTCTAAAGCAATGATTAAGCTGGCAAAAACTATCAGAATCAACTTTTTTTGGAAACCTGGAATATAATAAAAACTCACAAAAGCTAGGTAATGTCAAAAGAAGAAAGAAGCTGCTAAATTTCAACATTTAAGAAATCTCTGTCAAATCACTAGCTAACCACTGAGCTAATGGAACAGAAACATCACTGAGTACCATGACAAATAATACAATTTTGGCCAAAAAAAAAAAAAGAAAATTTAAAAAGGTCACTAAATAAACAAATAGCTATAATCCACAATAAGCAGCAACAACCAACCCTAGGGAATGGGGGAGAAGCTGATTTTCAGAGTCACCACATTACAATATTCAAAATGTCCAGTTTTTAACAAAAAATTAAGAAGCATGCAAAGAGAGCAGAAAATATAGCCTATTCATAGTGTGGGGGAAGAATTCATAGAAACTGTCCTTAAGGAAGCCTAGACATTGGACTTACTAGACAAAGACTATAAATCAAATGTCTTAAATTTGCTCAAAGAGCTAAAGGAAATGATGGATAAAAATATATGCATAAGGAACTCTGTTTTTACACAAGTGTCTTCACAAATGGATTTTAAAAATGTCTATTTCAATGAGAAGAGGGAGCTGAGTAAGCCATGGTTGCTCCCTCAAGGAACCCATGGTCTTAGGGAGGAGAAGTGAATCACTGTCACCCAGAAAGTGGCAACTCAGACCAAGGGTACGAGACCCAGCCTGGGTCTCTCTGATGAGGGGAACCCAGAACCTAGTTTCAAGAACAGGTGGGAATCAGGGTTGTTGTTCGGACAGTGAGGGTAGTATCAGTAATCCATATCATCAGGGCTAACAGTGTTTAAGGACTTTTCAAATGCCGAGCCTTCTACACATTTGACTCATCGAAACCTCACGGGGTAGTTATTACTAACTTTCAACACCTTGCAGGATGAAGTCACTCACCCGAGGCCAGGACTGGAACCAGGCACCTGACTCCAAAGATCCAGCCCCACCCCACCCACTGCCCACTGTGACCCCACAGCTGCTCTTGGAGGCCCCTCGAACACCAGGGCCTGTGCCCTTGTGGTACCCTCTGTCTGGACAGCTGCACGTTGCTCCCCACAGGCCACCCACTCAGTGGGGGACTCCCGACCTCTCCTCGTGGACTCCCCATCCTTGCTCTGCTCCCATCTCTCCTCCCCAGTGTTTCTTATGCATGTCCATGTGTTTTTATTTGTGGTTTACTTTAGCTCTTCGAGCGTATTGAAGACATTTGATTCATTCTCCATCCTGACCCCTCTAAAAGCCCGGGGCTCTTTCCCTCCACTGCACAGGTCTCACCATGCATCCTCCTGCCCAAAACACCATAGCAGCCCCTCTACCTCCCTCCTCCCCAGCAGTAGGCTCTTTCTCTCTGCTCTTTGCCTACTTCCCTTGGAATGCCTCCCACCTATCCCACTTGCTTAATCCCCAAGCTTTGTCTTCTGGGACAAAGAAGAGAAGTTTGAACTGGAGAGCCTCAGCCTGCCCCCCCATGATCCCAGTGGAGGGGTGTTTTAGTTTGATAAAGCTGCAGGAATGCAATATACCAGAACAGAATGGTTTTTTAAAAAGGGAATTTACAAGTTTACAGTTCTAAGGCCATGAAAATGTCTAAATTAAGATACCAGCAAAAAGTTACCTTCACTCAAGAAAGGTTGATGCATTTCAGAACACCTCTATCAGCTGGGAAGGTGCATGGCTGGTGTCTGCTAGTTTTCTGTCATTTCATAAGCCTTTCCCGGGAGCGTTTTCCTTCTGCATCTCCAAAGGTCTCAGACTGTGTGGGTTCTCCAGCTTTTCTCAAAATGTTTTCTTCTTGAAGGACTCCAGTAAAAGCCACCCCACCTTGAATGGGTGGGTCACATCTCCATGGAAACAACTTAATCAAAGAAATCCCACCCAGCAATATTGAATGAGGATTAAAGAACATGTCTTTTCTGGGGTGTACAGCAGTTTCAAACCAGCAGGGTAGGGAGGGGAAAGAGATATAAACCAGATGGCCTATGCAGGGCACCTTTCATGGATTATTTTTCCACCATCGAGGAACATGGGTGCTTTCCCCAACTAGGTAGCTGGCCCACTTCTGGGGGCAGAAAGAAGGGTGGGGCAGGAGGCCAGGGGAATGAGGGCAGAGCCTCCTCCAGAAACCACAGACACTTCCTTTCACGGTGCTCCCTGTATTAGCTAGGGTTCTCTAGAGAAACAGAATCAGTAGGAGATATCTGTAGATATAAAATTTATAAAAGCATCTCAAGTAACCATGGGAATGTAGAGGCCAAGGTCTGTAGGGCAGGCAGCAAGCTGGTAACTCCTATGAAGGTACTCAATGAACTCCCAGGAGAGGCTGGCTGGACAACCGTAGGAATGGAAGAGTCCAAATCTATAGGGCAGGCTGAGAAGCTGGTAACTCCTATGAAGCATCTGGATAAACTCCACAGGAGAGGCTCACTCGTTAAAGCAGGAAGAGTAATTGTCTGTTCTGAATCCTCCTTAAAAGCCTTCCAGTGATTAGATTAAGCATCACTCATTGCAGAAGACACTCCGCTTAGCTGATTACAAACACAATCAGCTGTGGATGCAGTCAATGTAATCATGATTTAAGTCCATGAAATGTCCTCATAGCAACAGACGGGCCAGTGCTTGCCTGACACATGAACCTGACCATGACACCTCCCAACAATGAAGTCAGAATGGTATCACATACTGGGGCCCTCCCTGGTCCGCAGTGGGTTGGTGGTTCCTGTAGCACCAGGACAGAGAGATGCATGAGTCCTTACACCCACTCAATGACGGGGGCTGCTGTTTAAGCTGACAACATTGGTTAGCAGAAGTAACGAAATGTCAGCAGGGGCTGTTACAGAATCCCAGGAAGGAATTCATCGAACAATGGGTTTTGAGCATGCTCCAAGAGAAATGCCTCAGGAAATATGTGCCATGCGAGAGGATGAGGGAACTTGCAGCAGAAGGGTCTACAGTGGTCCAGATTCTTCTTCAGTTTCAAGGGAGAGAAACTCAGCTCAAGCTGCTTAAGCACAGTGGGGTTACCACGCCCATGAGTAGGGTTAGGGGAGCAGCGTCGTCCAGAAGCTCCATCCCCTCCCCTCCTCAGCTTCTCTCCCCTGTGCTGCTGTCACTTTCAGTCTGGTTCTGCACACACCGGGGCCTCGGGAAATCGATGTGGATGTCCTACCTCATGCACAAGCCCATAGCAGTTTCAGAAGCAGTTTCTTCTTCTCTGGCAGTTTCAGCAGATGCATGGGTGTTGTCATATTGTCCAGCTCTATGCACACAGCTTTCCTGGAGCCTATCAGGGTGGTAAGTCCAAGAGGCTGCAAGTGGCCAGGACTGGGCTGTGGGGGGCACGTGGGGATCCTGGAGGAGAAGCGTCTCTAGAAGAGGAGATGGCACTCCAGAGGACAGTCCAGGGCCCTGGGAGAAGGGCTAGATGCTGGGCAGGCAATATCTCACCACAGACTGACCAAGAACACCAAGCTTCACATATTCACTCAAGGACTATTTCTTGTGCACTTCCTGTGTTAGCTTAGGGAGGCATTAGGGAGTAAACCAGACTGGGTTTAACATTATCATCCACGTCTTTATAGAATCACAGGCTGGAGAGTATGCAGCTTCTCCGAGGAACAGCCAAGACCTGAGGGATTAAGGAGACAAGTGGGGAGAAAAGGAAAGTCCAAGCAGAGGGAACAGCATGTGCAGAGGCCCTGAGGAGAGAAGGAGCCCACATGCATTCCAGGAAATGAAGAAAGCCTGTGCAGCTGGAGCTCCAGGAGGGAGCAAAGGAAGACACAGAGAGGCATCCAGCCCTCCAGGTTTTGTGGGGATGCCGAAGACAAGGCGAGCCACTGTGGTCTTTATTCTAACATCTGCACGGTGTGGAGCAAGCCACTGGCCTCCCTGCACCTTGTCTCCGCATCTGTCAAAGGGAGTTAACAGCAGCCCCTTCTGTTGCAGAGGGCCTTGTACCCCAAGCCACCCCCCTTGCCCTGCCTCGGACCAGTGCCCAACCCTCAGCCTTGGGCATCCTTCAAATTCAGCCACTTCTGTGCCCTAGAGCTTTTTCTTTTGCCAGCGGAGCTCACACTCAGACTTCCCACAGGGGAGCCTGAAAATAGGAGTTGCTGTCTGGTGGACACCCCCAACCACCCAAGAGGAGTTTGCAAATCCCACCCCACATCTTACCTTTCAGGGGAACATCTCCTGGTTCCTTTTAATGGTTCCTTGAGAGGTCCCAGTGGGACAGAGCCCCCGTTGCCCACCGTGGAACTGACTAGAAGTCACGAGGACCTGCCTCCCTCCTGGCCTGCAGTGCTCTCCCTGTGCCCTCTCTCCTGTCCTGGCACCACAACCTGCGCCCGGCCTCTGACTCGGCTTCACAGACCCCCTTCCACAGTAAGTTATCACCTGCAAAGCCCTCAGCGCTGTCTGGCTCCCAGAGGGCCTGTGACGGAAGAGCTTTCGAGTGTGGAGAGAGCAAATTTACATATTGGAACAACCACTCAGGCCAGTGACTGCAAGTGGCTTTGGAGGCGGTCCAGGTGTGACCTGTGAGGACGCTGTTTGGATGGGGCAGTGGAGGCGTGGCTGGGGCTCGGATTAGGGAGCAGCACTGGGAACAGAGGGAGGTGTCAGGATCTGGATACTGTGAAGAGGCAAATTCTCCAAGATTTGGTGATTAGGAAAAGGAGAGAGGGTAGAATGTCAGCTGTCCCACGATGAGAGCTGGGGGTGCCATCCCTGAGAAGGGGGCACTGGCAGAGAATCAGATTTGGGGACTCCTGCCTCCGTGGCTCCTGGGGCTGCAGGCTGGCTGTGACCCCCCAGCAGAGCCCCTAACTGTCCATTTGGGGAGTTGTTTTCTCTAGAGGGTCATCACAATTCTGTAAAAGCAATGAAAGGGAAGTGACGCTTTAAAAATTAATGATAATAATTCTCATTCCCCATAAGTTTGAGAGATCAAATCATTCTAAAGTTGTATCAAGGTGGCCGTAGCCTTCTCAGGGACTGAGAGTTTGAGCTGTGGGTTAGTTTTCTTTCTCAACGCTTTATTTCTATTTTATTAGAAAATCCCAGTCCACAATTACGGGCTTGGACAATGGCAGGAGCAGAGAGTGGCTCTTACATACAAATGTGGATGTTCGGGTCACATAGCAGCCAGCAATTGTAGAGAAGCCCCTCACAGGACGCCAACACTGCCATCTGGCCGGACCCTCAGATACAGGAAGGTGGAATGTGTCAGCGCAGGACATGAGAATACACGGGCTCCTCAGCCACCGTTTTCCCGTCGTCAGTTCTAGAAATATTTCACACCCCACTGTAACCTTTTGATGTGGTCTGTTTTCCACGTGTCCAATCACCAATTCCTTTTTCCAGCAGTTCTCACTCCAGCTTGGCCATTTTAAGGCACCGGTGACTTTCCTGTCCAGAAGTGACAGGTGTGGGGTCCTCATGCGGCTAAACAGATTCCCAAGGCACTTGAACGAGACACTGGAATTCCTGGGAGTGGCACCAACTCGCCTCATCAGTGTCAAGTAGAAAAGTCTCTTCACCTCTCTCTCTGATGGGTCGGACATGCGCCCACTGCCAGGGAAATCCCCTGGGGGACAGCAGAGGCCCCGATTTCGGGCGGTGCCCTGGTCACCGGGTCAGTTCCCTCCGTGTCCTGCAACAGTGAGTCAAGGTCAGGCCTCGGTTTTGACGGCAAACTCTTCGCCACGCCTGAGAGGGTGATGCCCCGAAACCCCTCCCGGCAGAGCGGTGTCCCCTCTCACCCTCCTGGAGCTGGCGTTTGGTCAGAAACTATTCCAATGCCATCTTCATCCCTGCGACCAGAAAATAAAATTCCACCAATAGCAATAAAGATAAAAATAATTCAACTCCATGAAAAAAATCTCTTTCTGAAATGCGTTTCCAGTTCTAAGGGGGGAGAGGCCACTTCTCGCTCACGTCTGGGCAGAGGGTGTTGGCACGTGGGTGGTGAGACCCGCAGTCGGAGGCAGCGGCCTAGGCGCACTGGGTCCACTGGCCACACAAGCCCGGGCCAGCTCGCCGCCGCCAGGGCCCCTGGGCTCGTCCAAATGATAAAACGTGGATAAGACAAGTACCTCTCTCATAGGGCTGCTCAAGACTTGTCATGTGCTTGTGGCGCTTCCTGTATCAATTACTTTTCCTTCTTCGTAACCAGGGGCCAGTACTGATGCATCTGCTTGGCCGCAGAGTTTTCCCGGGTAAAGACAATCACCATGGGCAAGGCCCGCCAGCCAAGAAGAATTGCTCTCACCCAATTTGTGTCATTGCTGTTAGACAATATCCCAGAGTGTCATTTGATAGAGGATTTTGCCTGTCGTTCTTTTCGTTTTCTCTCCAAGTCCAATATTTGTCGTTAACTTTCGTAGCTTTGCTTTGCAAGATTTCGTTTCTGCTTCATTTTAGGCTTTATTAATGAAATTATTCAATCTCGCGCCAGGAGGCCTTTGTTCCTGCTTGTTCTGGGAGAACGCCTTTGCTTTGCCAGAGGGATCCATACATTTTGCTTGAAAAAGAGATGAAAGCTTCCTCGGCTTCTGGCTGCCATGTGACAAAGTTTCATAGGCGACAATGTCTTGGGGACTGGAGACGCAGAGCCCATGAGTACGATGAAATCAATTTTTCATCTGTTTAAACTTATTGTCATTTAATTCAGGCTTTTATATTTCCTGGCTGCTTGTGCAAAATCCACTCTTGGAGTCCAGCCCCCTGCTTCTGACCACCGGTTGGCTCTGTGCAGTCATTCTGAGCAACAGGCACCATTTGTACCATCTCCATCAAATGCCTGTGTTTTAATGGACCATTTCTGAGCCTCTGATGCATTCTTATGAATTAGGGATATAGCGCAGCAAATTATAACTCTAATAAATGTAAATGAACTCAAAGAAATAATTACCGGGGAATGATGTGAAGCTATGGCACTCGAGACAAAACGCTGCCTGGCAGCTGAATGCTTGCCTCTGTGCTCTCGGGTTGTGCTTTGTCTCTTTGGACTGATGGATCCCAGGCCTTGGTTGTCGTCACCCCACGGTTGGATGAATGAAGAATGTGACATGGCATCTGTGGCCATCCTAACTGGCCCGGCATTTCAGCCGGTGTATATAGTGTCCCGGTCACAGCTTTGGGAACTGTCAACCCTTCTAAGGATCATTCAATCGACCCCCGCAAGGGAGAAGGGACCCCACTGATTTAGAGGGTGGATGCAAACAAGCAGAGGGAGGGGCAGGGGGCAGAGGCCTTATTCTCAGAGGCCTGGGCAGCTACATACACGAGGGTGCTAGCTTTTGGAGAACGCCTGCAGTATGCCAGGCTGCCCAGAGCTTTTGTATCGTCTCCTTTGCCCTCTCAACCACCCTCTGAGGGAGTGACCATCATTATCTCAGAAAAGGCCCCCGCAGCTAAGTCTCACAGTTCCCATTTTGACGAAGGGAGCGCTACATTATTCTTTGTCCCTCTTGCAACTAGATTCTCAGCTCCCATACTTGCTAAGGGGAACACAGAGCTAAAGCTTTGTTATTCTTTGTAGAAACCCTTGCAATCCGGTTTCTTATAGTTCCTGGTTAGGCTGATAAAACTGAGTTAAATCTTACTCTTTCCCAGTCCTGCCAGTCTTTTTGACAAAGGAAGGGTTGATCAACCTGAACAATAAACAAGCTTTCAAACCTCGACCAAATGTTCCCCCGACCAAACCACCAAATAGTATCCGGACCAGATGTCTACATTATAATCACATTTAAGCTATTCTGTGAGCCCAAAGAGAATTTCCTAGCTCTTCCCATTACCCAAAGAATCTACCAATGTCATTTCCCTGTTTTTCCTTCAGTTCCTCCCTAATTCTCTTCAGTCTCAACGATGTATTTGAACCTGGCTCTCACAACTCTTCGGGGAGGCAATTTTGTTTGAGATCAAGAGGTCCCTGTCTCGGCCGGCTATTAAATCACTTTCCTGTGCAACCAAACTGGTGTGACAAGTCATTCTTACTGCACTGAGTGAGGACCCAAGGCCCACACCATCCCCTTCATCTCCATTTTACCCACAGGAAACGGGGGTACAGAAAGGCTAAGGGACTCAGCCCCATAAGCAGAAAAGGTGCAGAGCGAAGCTGAAGGCTCACTAATCTCCAGGACAGCAACCCCCTGGCTCCTGTTTTGGAAAATCTGGGCAGAGCCTGCTCTTCTTTACAGCCAGAATTTGGCTGGCAGAGCCAATTGCCCATAAAAAAAAGCAAAGGCTCTTTCTGCACCTTGCTGACAAAACCAAGCTGTTTGCATATAAAAGATGCTTCTCTCGTGGTTTCCTGAGCAGGCAGGGAAGGTGAGAACCAAATAAGATGGGCAGGACAAGGATTCACCTGGAGACTGGAACATAGCTGGTATTGTGACAAGAGCCAAAGTCAGCACCTTCATCTCACTAAGCTTTTTAAACAATTTTATTCCCTGGCATGCACGTCCATAATCTCACAAAAACATACAAACATGAGCCTATCATTGATTGCAGCTGTGCATATAATGGCGAAGAATCAGAAACAGCGTAAATATCCAAGTGGAATGTTAGAACAGTATATTGTGGACTATTGGAAAATTGTGTAAGAGCCCAGGACTCGGTGGCATTTACTCATTCGGGTATTTGTTAGTTCAGCAAATATTGATTGATACAGCAGAAGAGAAGTGAGGCCTCTTCTTTCATGACTTTTAGACTAAATAAGGACGGCAGATAATTAACAAATACGTAGACAGAATAATTTCATAATACAGGCAATAAAAGGGGGTGGGCAGGGACACCCCTGGAGGGATGGTGGGGGTGGGTCAAGGACACTGCTCTGAGGCGCTGACCTCCAATGTGAGACCTGAGCGAGGAAAGGCACCGGCCACGTTAAGATTTGGGGATTCTGAGTTTCCAGGTGAAGGAACAGCAAGTGCAAAGGCCCCGAAACCCTGAGTTTAAACCCCACCAGCACCCCAACCCCTGCAGCCATCCACTGCTCCAGTAATTGGAGACAAAGAGCTTCATTTCTTGGCACTTTAGTTGCCGCATCTGTCAAATGGGGGCACCATTAGCCGCGTTGACCTGCGTCCTGTGGCAGTTGCACAAAGTAGGTCAGGTAAAGAACTTGGTCCTGCCAGCACGGAAAGGTACCTGGGACTCTTTGTGCACATGGGGAGGACAGGGAGAGGGTAGAAGCAGACACCCCAATTGCACTTATTGGCATAGTGGATTGGGGTAATCTTGTTATTATTAATGAATTATTAATATTCAGAGTTATTTTCAATGGCTGGCCTGTTCGAGGGGTGTGAATACAGATCAAAGTGAAGGGCTCTTCCCTTTAACACTAAGACAGCAATGGAACTCCTCCACCCCACACGCCCACCATTGAGGCTGATAGTAGAGTGCCCTATCTTTGAGACCCAGCTCTGCCATTGACAAATTGCAAATCTCTCTCCTTCTGATCCCAGTTTTCTTAACTAGAAAATGGGAGCTTGGGGCAAGATTTCCCTTGAGTCCAACTTCTTAAGAAGCACCCCATGTTTCCCTGACACCTCCTCTGCCCCTGGTCTTCACCTATGAGAAGTCCCCTTGCTTCACCTGCTGAACTTGTCAAGCTCATTTTATTTGTATTACTGAGATGCAATTTACAGCTAGTAAAAAGCACAGATCTTGAGTACGATCATGTTAACAAATAAACGCACGTCATTAAGCCAAATCCCCAGATAGAAAATGTTCCCATCACCCCCTGGCAATCGTAGACTTCCATCCCCAGAGATGAGCTCTGCTTGTTCTAAAACTCCATGTGGTAGGGCCTTTTCTGTTTGTAGTCTTCCGTGTCTGGCTTTTCTTGCTTAACATGTGGCATGTATCAGTAATTCATCTCTTTTGATTGCTGAGATATTGCACCACGTAACATCACAATTTCTTTGGTTATCTATCTGGTGATGGACATTGGGTTGTTTCCAGTTTTTAGTTATGAAAAATGAAGCCACTATGAAAGTTCTTGCATATGTCTTTTGGTTGACATATATTTTCACTTCTCTTGCAATTGCTGGGTCATAAGGTAGGAGTATATTTAACTTTATAAGAAACTACTACAAACTTTTCCAAAGTAGTGATACCATTTTATACTTCCACCAACAATATATGAGAAATCCAGGTGCTCCACATACTTGTCAACATTTATTGTTGTCAGTCTTTAAATTTTAGCCATTCTAGAGAGTGGGAAATATATCTAATTCTGAATGTGTTTTACAGAGATACAATTCTGTACCCTGGAATGCACAATCTTCTGTTATTGTTTGATTCATATCAACAAAATAACACCACGTAACTTACATGTTTATTAATTTATAAAGCATTTACATCACTTAATTAATTCCTTTCTACTCATTCCCAGTCAACCCAAACCCTACCCACCCCCACCCATAGGCAACCACTGTTTGTATATCTATCCCCATAGATCAGTTTTGACTGTTCTTTCTTATCAATGAAATAAGTCAGGAAATACTCTTTTTTGTGTCTGGTCTCTTTCTTTCAGCATAATATTTTTTATTCATTCATTTATGCTATTGTATATATCAATAATTTGTTCTTTTTATTGCCAAGTAGTGTTCCATTGTATGAATATTTATTTATCCATTTTTTATCCATTCTGTGTTGTTTCCAGTTTTCTGGCTATTATGAATAAAGCTGATATGAATGCTCATGTACAACTCTTTGTGTGGACATATGCTTTCATTTTTCTGGAATAAATACCTAGGCGTGAAATTGCTGGATCATATGGTAAATGTATATTTAACTTTATAAGAAACTGACAAACTTTTTCCCAAACATGTCATATTTGAACATTCCCACAACAATGGATATGTCTCTTCTATGGGTTGTTTCTATTCATTGTTTTTCTCCCAGTTATGGATCAGGCTTCCTGTCTCTGAATGTCTAGTTATTTCTTATTATATACTTGGCATCATGATTGCTAGGCTGTCTACAGTCTGGATTACTTTATTTTCCTCTAAAGGGTATGGAGTTTTGTTCTGGAAGGCATTTAATTTACTGGTATTTCTCCTGGATTCTGTCAAGGTTTGGTTTGGGGCTTCGTGAGGGTCAACAGTAGCCCTCCCTGAAGGGCCTCAATGGAGCACTCAGGTTATTTAGCAAGGTCTCTGCACACTGGCTGGTTGGAACACCAAGACTTCCCAGCCCTGTGGGCTCTGAAAACTTTCTATGCAGCTCCCAGTCACCCAGAAGCTATTCTCTGCCACGCGTATGGACTCCTGCCCTCACATCCTGACTTTCATATTCACCCAAAGACTCAAACCAATCCTCTGAGGATTTCTGGGCAACTTTTCCACACACCTCCCTCCTCTTCAGCAGCCTTACTCTGCAAATTCTGGCCAGCTCAAAAGCCGTACTTCAATATCTATTTCTTTTACATGGCAAGACCACTGTTCTCTATCTGGGCTCTCCTTTTCTGTGTCAGTTTGGAAAGTACCCCCAGGCTGAAAACTGGGGTGAACGTGGAGCTCATCTCATGTGTTTCCCTTCTCCCGAGGATCCCAGACGTGCTCTGCCTTCTGGCCAATGTCTGGAAACAGCTGCATGTGTTTTGTCCAGTTTTAGAGTGGTTCATTTGTGAGAGGAGAAGTCTGATGCTCACTGGTGTTTGAGAGCCAGAACTAAGGAAGGCCTTGGCTTGAAAGTCCTTTTCTTAGGAAAACATCCCCAAACAGCCTGAAGCACAGTATTTCATTCTTCTTTATGCTCCCGAGCCAACTTGAGTCCCTGTACTTACTGAATGGTGATAAACTACTTCTAACACATCTGTCCCTCCACTGGGCTGGAAGCTCCCCGCGGCAGGGGCCAGTTCTGGCTTTGAACCTAGGCCCTGGCACATAATGGATGCTCAGTGGCCATTTCTGGAGAAACCCCACAACCCTCCGTGTTTGCATCATCCTTTCATTAGTGCAGACCCAGCCCTGAGCTCTAGGCCATGATATAGGCTGATAGAACGCAAATGCTGGCTGCTCCCGCAGTGAAAAAGCCTGGCATGGAGGACTTCTTACACAGCTTGGGCAGGTGCTTGTCCCCAGGTGTAGGTCTCCGGCAGGCGCCTCAGCCCTTTGTGGAGGAGGTTGGCATGGGCATTGCTGTCTGTGGAGAGAGACACTCGCCTGCTGGGCCCCTGCTCTGGGCGCCGCCTGGGGGATTAGGATCTGAGTCGGGGGTGAGCTTGGCATCGAGCTCTGGGGCCATTTCCAAGAGCCTGACAGAGTGGCCCCAGCTCTTTGCCTCCCGAGGGTGGAGAAGAATTGTCATCACACCGATGAGAGGAGGGGGCCTGAGCAAACACATCTCCTGAAGGCGGCAAGGGAAGCACAGATGTCTGGCTGGCCATTGGACAAGGCGTGCAAACAGCCACACCCATGAAAGAGGCTCCTGGCCGGGCAAAAACAGAGCAGACCCTGCAGAGCAGAGTCGACTCCACACCCTGGGACGCCTTTCAGGGTGACGGGCACTGAGGGGAGAGAGGGCAGGCTGGGCCTTCCCGCCCCACCAAGCCATGAAGTCAGACTGGAGTGGAGGCCGGAGTGGGAAGGACAAATGCTGGGCAGGGCTCTGAGCATGGGCAATGGCTGCCCAGGGCCTTCCAGCTGCACGTCCACTTGGCATCCCCCACTCACAGCCCCCCAGTGAGCTCTGCTGCACTCCCATATGCAGGCCCCTTGCTCCCTGACTGTGTGACCTCGGACCATCTACTGCACCTTCCTGGACCTCAGTTTTCATCATCTATAAAATGGGGACGATGGTAGTGGCCCACCTCTCAGGGCTGTTGTGACGATTAAGGAAGCCGCATTTATAAAGCATGTGTAAAGGCTTTACACATTTACATTGAAAACACGTGTAAATGCTTAATAAATTTAGAAGTGCTTTATAAATTTAAAGCACTTATTTAAAGTTTAAATCCAGAACAAGGACTACCTTGGACTTGGCGCCCAACAGATTGCCATGCCTATTAACTCGGCTCAAAGATTCCTTTCTCAGCCAGGACTTCCCACCCCACCCCCCCATCTAAATTAGATCCTCCCCCTTATTCTGACTTATGACACCTGCCCCCAGACTTTCCCTTGTAGCAGTCATCACAATTTGTCATCACCTCTCTTTATTTAGGAGTTGTCATATTTTATCTCAGTGCTCCCCACCAATCCTTAGCCCCTGGCATGTAGGAGACCCCGTGGATGTTTGTTGAATGAATAAACAACCTGCACTGTTGCATGGCCCGGCCCGCGCAGCCCACTTCTCCCTGTGGCAGCTACTCTTCCCTCACTGGGGAAGGAAGGGCTCCGAGTGGCCATTTGATTTCTGAGGCTCTCTCAGCCTGGCCCCCCTTTCCCACCACTGTCCTCATCCTGGAGGGGGCCTGAGGAAAGGGTCTCTCTCCAGTCAACCTGCTTTCCACAGTGCTCTGTGGAAAACCATCTTCCAAAATGTCCTTGTGACCACGGGGCACCTCTGCTGTGGGTCCTCAGTGGCTTGACACAGCATCAGCCTGGCCCAGTCCCTCTGGGTAGCCGGCCCCTGTTTGCCCCCTGCCTCATCTCCCCATCACCCCGTGCCCCTTGGGCCTTATCATTTGTGTACCTGGGGATTTTCCAAACTCTAAGGCTCAGGTTTCCCCTCCCACTCTCGACTGTCCCTGGGGAGGTCCCTATCACTCTCTGGAGGATCTTATGAGAGCCCCTGGACACTGAAATGGGAGTATCCACATGGGCAGATGGGCTCAGGGTTGTTTTGGTCAGCACAAAAGGTGGGGGTCATCGGAGTTCACCAACAAGGGCACCAGTGCTTGACTGCTTGGAGAGGCTTCCTCTGTACTTTCCACCTGAGCCCCCACCTCCATCATCCCCATGTTCTTCAAGGACCCCCCCCCACCAACCTCTGCCCTCCCCTCCCAGCACAGGTACCCACCTGGTCCTACTCCAGGGGCTCCTCCTTTTCAACCTTTGCTGTGGCTGCATGCCCTGCTACACCACAGGCCCTTCTCTCTTGGGAGTCCAGAGACAAGCTGGGGTGTCAGCGAGCCTGGAGCTGAGGATAAATATTTCAAGTTATTCTCTCATTACATTTCCTTGAGATTTTGTACCCACACACCTACAGCTTTGTGCCTGCTTGTGCCATTCTCCCCCTTGGCCTGTTGGTGAGCTCCTATTCAATGCTCAAAACCCAGCTCACTGTCACCTCCTTGGAGAGCTCTTCCCTGACACCAGCCCCATACCCCTCCTCTGGGCTTCTCTACATCATGGCCTGCCTCATGCACCTTGTGGTTGCTGGTGATGTGGCCAGGCCCCTGCCTGGCTGTGGCCTGCAGGGGATCAGAGGCCACACCATATCCTCCTGTCCCCAGAACTATAGCATATCCCTGACCCATGGAGAGCTTCATGAGTAACAGACACCACACCTCATGCCACTGCCCCTTTGTCCTCCCCCCACAGGAGGGGTTATCACATTGCCCTTCACCTGGGGAAATTGAGACATGGTAGAGTCCCAAGATCCACCACTGGGGAGGGCGGTAAAACTGGGACACCAGCCAGATTTGATCAATTCCTAAGATGAGGTCTATTCTACAAACATGGCAGCCAGAGGAAAGATTTGCTGAACTATTTGCTGAGTCATTTGCTAAGTTGCTCCACTTGCAGAAGAGTAAAAGCTCGTGGCACACAAGAAAAGACAGCATCCAAACACACCAGCCTTTAACAGGCCGTTCCTCGGGCAGCCAGTGTGATTACACTGTCAAGTGGATGACACCTTGGGAAGAGGTGTCCTTCCCCAGGCCAGGCCCCGTAGTGGACAGCGCTGAGGCTGGAGCTGGACAGGCCCAGGGGTTGAGCCAGCAGCACGACCATGGGCATATTCAGAGCTCCCAAGATCCTACGATCACTGCCAATGACGACTGTCCAGCGCCTGACGCACAGCAGGTGCTCAGACGTGGAAGTGGAGTCAGCATGGGGGAACGTGCGGTTCGCCACCTGGACCTCCCCCGTCCCCCAGAGAGGTGTACACTCCTCCGGCTGCTGTAGGGCCGTTCCAGCTGCTGAGCCCAGAGCCCCCTGTAGAGATGGCCCAGGCCCCCATCGCAGCTGCTCTGCCACCCACCCTCCCCTGCCCTGCTTTCCTCACTGGCCACCAGTGCTGCCTCAGACAGTGCCCCGCCCCCCACCACCTCCTGCATAAAATGTCCATCTCAGAGTCTGTTTCCTGGGAAAGCTGACCTAAGAAGATAAACCACCCATGTCCTCCCGATTACAAACCTGGAGCCTTCCTGTCCATGGCCCAATTTCCCTGGTAAGGGAGATTTCCATGAAATCACATTGTGTATTGGGCAGGTTTTGCTGCAGTAACAAACAGTCCTAATATTGCAACTTGTGAAAAAAAAACACTATTTCTTGCTCTGACTGGGGAGTGCTGTGGCTCAGCCCTGCACATCTGAGATATACTCTGCTCTACCCAGGACACGCTGTCCTGATGGTGAGGGGAGGTGGGGATAGAGGAAGCACTGGAGCCCACCCGAGCCCACTGGAGCCCACCGAAGCCCCTACTTGGGCAGGCCGTACTCTCCAATTCCCCTGGCCAGCCCAGGTCGGGGGCAGAGCCCAAATTCATGGAAGGCTCGCTACCTCTGATCCAGAACGATGAGGGCGAGGAGGGAACCAGCCATTACGGCCTCAGACTCCAGATCCTTCTGACATCGCCCGCAGCAGACCTCTGGATCAAAACCCCAACCAGCAATGCACTGAGAAGCTGTCATTTGTCGCCATCCCCATCACTGTTGTTTTACCTATTAATTAGCAGAGATGGAAAAAAGACACCCTACGGTGCTGGCTGGGAGCTGGGGGTCAGCCCTGTGTACTTCTAGCAGGGATGCAAATCGCTCCATCTTTCTGGAGGCAGTTTGGTAACATTTGATGAAGAGGCTGGAAAATGCTCATCCCCCTCTCCAGGCTTTACACTGAGATGGGGGCACAGATGTTTCCACTTGAGAGCATGTCTTGCCAGGCTATATAGAGAGGGTGGGGAATCGTATTTTTCTTTTCACAGTCCTTCCTTTCCCTGCCCTACCTCGCCATGGTTCCCTGTGGGTGGAGCCAACTTCCACGATTCCTCAACTTGAGGTTCAGCCCCTGTGATCCCTGGAACGCGGGCAGGAGTGACCGTACAGCGGCCAAGCAATGGCTCCAAGAAAGATAACAAATTCATTTAAAAAAAGAAGAGAAACAAAAGGAAAACTTCCGCACATTGAGCACCATTGGACTGCTTGGCTGATTTTTGCGCAGTGTGTAAATGGCATTCTGAAGCGAGCCCTCTTTTCTGACTAGTGGTTCCCACACAGCACTGCTTGTGAGATTCACTGGTGGCTGCACAGATAGTTCCACCTTCGTTCCATGATGTGAATGCACTCATCCATCCTGCCATGAGAACATTTGAGTGGTTTCCAGTTTGAGGTTCTCACAAACACTCCCGCACATTCTTTTAGGGAGCATCTGAGTGGGTTTCTGCTGTCTGTGCCGAGAACTGGGGTTGCCCGGTCATGCCGAGGCAGTGAGATGTGCGTCTCAGAGATACCACCAGGCAGTCTTCAAAGTGACCGAACCAATTTACATCCCCACAGCAGCTCATCTGTAATGTTAGACGCAGGAAGGGGTGGAGAGCAGGGAAGGGGACTTCCAGGTTTCATTTCTTGATGTGGGTGCTGCTTCCATGGGCATGTCCAACCGGTGAAAACTCATCCAGTGGCACCCTGAGGAATTTGTATAATATACGTCTATGAAGTGTTTGGGGGAAAACTATTTCTATAAACACCTGTATATATGCACACCGGTGAATCAAATGTCCCTCTGTCCTCTTAGATACTGTGAACACCTTTTCTTTAATATTCAAATATTTACAGATCACCTACTGCTGTGAGCTGAACTGCATTCTCCAAAAGACATATTGAAGCCCTCTCTCCCGTCCCTATTAATTTGACCTTGTCTGGAAATAGGGTCTTTGCAGATGTGAGTAGTTAAGGTGATGACATGCTCCAGTAGGGTGGACCCTAAGCCAATGACTGGTGGCCTTAGAAGAAGAGAAAGCAGAGGCAAACACAGATGGGGGGGGCATGTGATGACAGATGCGGATGTGGCCACAAGCCAAGAATGGCTGGTACCTCCAAAAGCTGGGGGGTGAGGGGAGGGGGCAGGAAAGGACCCTTGCCTGGAGCCTGTGGAGGGAGCAGGGCCCTGCCCACAACTGGATTTCGGACTTCTGGCCTCCAGACTTTCTGTTGTCTTAGCCCCACAGTCTGTGGCACTTTGTACCTGTGCCCCTGGGAACTGAGACCCTGAGCACATGCCGGGCGTGGCACACACAAAGGTCTGCCAGGCGGGTGTGGTGCCTGCCCCATGGGCCTTACGTGCTAGCGGCAGAGGGCAGTCCCAAACAAGTGCCCAAATAAGCACTTCTGTACGACGATGTGGGTGTGGCTGCCCGGAGGTACGAGCCCTCACTTAGCCCGGGCTGTCGGGAGAGCCATCCTAGGGCAGCTGGGCAGGGTGGGACCAGGAAGACCTGGAGGGTGGCCAGGCCCCGGGCATCAGCAACAGCAGGGGGCACGGAGGCCAGAGGGCACAGCGTGGGGCCAGCATGCAGGCTGAGGCGGTCGGAGTGCTGTGTGCAGCGGGCGGAAGTGGCACTGGCAAGAAGGTCAGAGAAGGTCAGGGAGCGGATTCCAGGGCTCTCGAGGGCCACATAAGGACTTGGGTTTCATGCAGAGGTGAACCTGCCTGGACTCACCTGACAGCACCTCGGTCAGCTGCTGCTGGAAGCCAGAGGTGTGGGGGGAAGAAGCTGGGGACAGCTAGGTGGCCCCAAGGCTCGCCTGGTGGGAGAGATGAGGTGCCACAGGGTGGAGCAGTGGCCGTGGGTGGTGAGAAGGCACCGAAGCTGCCGAGTCCCTGCACGTGGATGCTCCGGGGCCCGGTGAACCCGCTGAGGGGGCCTTTGCAGCAAACATTCTGCAGATGTCGAACGGGGTCCCCTGTGCTGTGTGACATCCAGGGCAGGAAAGCTCCACCTCCCTCCAAAAGCCCAACCCGGTCTTC
>PVIY010005854.1:25140-74690 GCA_004026745.1 Myrmecophaga tridactyla
TTTCCGTCTCTGTGAATTTGCTTATTCTAGATGCTTCGTATAAGCGCGATCACGCCGTATCTGTCCTGTTGCATCTGCTTCTGTCACGTAACATAACACTTTGAAGATCCATCTGTGGGATTTGCCTGCTTCAGACTTCGTTCCTTTTTACGGCTGAATAATATTCCATTGCATGGATAGGCCACGTCTTGTTCATCCCCTTATCTGTTTAAAGGACACTCGGGTTGGTTGTCATGGCTCGGGCCTCTCTGAACGTTGGTGTAGGTTACATGTTCCAGGCCCTGTTTGCGATTCTTTGGGGTGTCACCTAAGAGAAGAATCCCATCTGCCTTTTGCCCCCCATTGCAAGGAAGCTTAGAGCCAAACTTGACCTGAATCCAGCAACTCTGAAAAATATAACTGTCTTCCCCTTGCATTGGGCAATGCCTTTTGAGTCCCAAACTCAGTTGCAAGCCATGCGGGGACTTTATTTTTAGGATGCTGTGGAGACTCAGGGAAGCCTAAGGAATGCGGGGAAGGAGAGACGGAACTCCACGGGGCTCCCCTGGGCTCTCAGCTCACTCAGCCGCTCTCCATTAGCTCACCTCTCTCTCCCTGAGCAGGACAGATGGCCTTCCCTCCAGACGTGTCCATAGCCAAGTGGGCCCCCTGCCTCGGTCTCCCCGGTCCTCAGGCTCTGTGGCTCCTCTGTGTTCACTCGCATATAGTGCCCGGTCCCGACTTCGTCCCCCCTGGCCAGGGCTGGAGGCAGCAAGGCTGGGAAGTGCCACGGGTTCCTTTCAGGTAGAGGCAGGGCCGGGGGAGGGGGGGGAGGGACAGAGGGAGGGACAGAGGGAGGTCCTTGCCCTCGTCTTTCCTTAGATTTAACTTTTCTCTTATTCTGTGACTCATTCTCTACAAGTCTATTTTGAAAACATCCATTGAGCAGCAAAGGGATTTTATTTCATGATCACATTTAATCTTCAATAGAGTTTTGCAATGAAGGCATTGCAAGAACCCATCTCAGCAGCAAGGAAACAGGCTCAGAAAGGTGAACTGACTTTCCCGAAGATACATGGCAGGAAAGGGACAGGTAGGCTTCTCATGCTGTCCTTTCTGGCTCCAAAGACCGTGTGCGCGTGTTTATGTTTCCTTATCTAGACAAATGTGTTCCTAGGCTGTTTCAAACCCTTTTTGGAATGTGGGTGAGAGTACAAATGAAGCCGATAAATAAATAAAAGCATCAGAGCGTCTGGAGCCAGAATGCCTGTCTGTCTGGTGCCCTGCATTTAGGCAGAGCCTGCCACTTCAGTTCTCCACTGGCAGCAAAGCATGATCTCCTGTCTTCAGCAAAAAGCCCCAAATGTCAAAACCTGATTTTAATTAGCAAAAATCTCCGGGCATGCTGCACCGGAACCCATCTGGGACACAGAGAGAACAACAGCTGTTTATTAGCTCAGCAGCCAGAGGCGAGTGAGAGCTGAGGGTCCCTGCAGACTGCCAGACCGTGGCGGGGAAGAGCTGGGCCCACGTCCCCCATCCCCAGACCTCGCCTGCAGTGACGGCGCCTAAGAGTGGGGTGCGCATGGGCCCCAGAAGCTCGAGACTTTTGTGCTGACAAAGGGAGTCTGTCACTGGCGATGGCTACAGACGACACCCATGGGCCCTTTCGTTGAACTCAAAATTGGGGACGGTTTCATGAGCACCCCTTCTGGTGGCCTTTCGGAAGGATCTAATTATCCCCAGACTTGGCCCAGCCAGTATCTTGGCCCGTGAAAACCGAAGCCTTGTTAGAAGCATCTAACGGCAGCTTGTCAACCAGAAGCTGCAGGATCCAGAGCCAGCGGTCCAAGAGGCCCCCTTTCAAGGCCAATTACAAGGTAGTCACCAGCAGGATTCAAGAACTTGCAGTCATACTGGTATTTCTCCACGGATCGCTGCCAGAACGCGGGGCAGGAGGCGAGGCTAACTACCTGAGGGAGCCATCCAGGACTGCCCAGGGCATTGACCCACGGGGAGTGCATCCTGTAGGACAAGCCCATCAACAGGGCCCATGCATGCAACTCTCCCAAAAACCGAGCAAGGCACGCGGTGCAGCTGTTGTCCCCACCGACATGTGGGGAAACCAAGGCACAGAGAGAAGCTGCTTGCCCCAGGTTGCCCATCTGGTAAGTGGCAGAGGCAGCCAGGGGAGCCTCAGGGTGCAAACTCACACGAAGATGTGGGCCTTTGCCCCTGACCCCGTGTTTTCTCCACCTAAAATGTCCCTCCCCGACTTGTCCATCAGAGGCTTCCGGGGTTGGGGGGGGGGTGTCCAGATGGGCAGGGGCTCCCTCCTCTCGGAGCTCTCGGCCCTCGTGTCATCCTCAGCAGTCCACCCACTCAGCCCCAACTGGCCGGATCCATCTCTGCAGCTAAGACACGACTCCAATGTGTCTGACACACCAATCCCCCCACGGGGTGGGCAGGACCACTATTCCCAAAGGAAGGCCCAAGGGGTTAAGTTACTAGCTCAGCATCACAAAGCCAGAAAGCAGCAGAGCTGGGATCTCTGCCCCAGGACACCAGGCTGGAGAGCTGGGGCACCCGACTGCTGTCCTGAGAAGTTGGCCAAAGCAGGCCTGAAACCCACTACTGCCTGACCTTCCCCACCAACCCAGAGGGGCCCACAGCTGCTCCACCCCTACCCAACAATCCTTGCGGAAGATTGTTTCTCGCCTTCTGTTTCTCACCTTGTGTTTCTCCTGTTCCCTCTTGTAAGGTATTCTAGTTTGCTAGCTGCCAGAATGCAATATGCCAGAAACAGAATGGCTTTTAGAAAGGGGAATTTAATAAGTTCCTAGTTTACAGTTCAAAGGCCGAGAAAATGTCCCAATTAAACAAGTCTATAGAAATGTCCAATCTAAGGCATCCACGGAAAGATACCTTGGTTCAAGAAGGCCGATGAAGTTCAGGGTTCCTCTCTCATCTGGAAGGGCACGTGGTGAACACGGCGTCATCTGCTAGCTTCTTCTTCTGGCTTCCTGCTTCATGAAGCTTCCCGGGAGGTATTTTCCTTCTTCATCTCCAAAAGTTGCTGGCGCGAGCGCTCTGCTTCTTCTGGCTATGTCGTTCTGCTCTACTCTCTCTGAATCACTTTCATTCTCCAAAATGTTTTCTCTTTTATAGGACTCCAGAAACTTATCAAGACCCACCCAGATGGGTGGAGACATGTCGTCACCTAACCCAGCTTAACAACCACTCTTGATTAAATCACATTTCCAGGGAGATGATCTAACTACAGATTCAAACATACAGTATTGAATAGGGATTATTCTGCCTTTACGAAATGGGATTTAGATTAAAACATGGCATTTCTAGGGGACATACATGCTTTCAAACCAGCACATAAGGGAACTTGGGGCCTTTGCTGGGATGAGACGGCTGCACTCAGGGTCACTCTACGTCCTTGTGATGGGCAGTGAGGGCAAGGCAGGGAAACGGACTTGTAGGAGTTCTCCATCGGTGGAAGTCGGGGCCTGTCTCGGGACTTGGCCCACACAGGGCTCTCTGAGGGAGGAGATGGCTGTCTGGCCTCTGTGTCAGCACACTCATTCCCTAACTGAACTCTGCCCACACGGGCTAAGAAGGTCAGCGTCAAGTGCTGGCCCTGCCAGGCCGAGCTGTCAGAGCTGCCTCCAATCCTACATCCCGGCCCCCTGGGCCGGCCTGACCTGGCCTCTGCCAAGCCCTCTAGCCTCACATGCCACATTCCCCAAGGCGCACCTGGCTTGGCCGACGGGACTCGATCCCCTGGGACTCCCTGATGCTCTGCCTAGCTCAGGCTGTCTGGAAGCTTTTCTCCCCACTTCTTGCTTGTCTCCCTCCTGCGGCTTCAGTTGGATTCATCTCCAACATCCCCTCCGAGCCTGCCATGACCCCCAAGCACTGTCCCTGGGCTCCCACAGCCCCTGTTCTTCCCTCTGTCCCTCCCTGCTCACACCGGTCAGTGTGACAGAGGTCACTGCCTCTCATCACCTCTGTCTCCCCCAACAGCAAAGACTGGGGAAAGCCAGTACAAAGTTACGGGGTCTGAGGTAGGCAGGGGGGTCGAAGCCAGGGACTAGATTTGACTTTGCTTAGTATTCTTAGAGAATGGCACACAGGGGGCTCAAGTATTTGAAGGATGGATGGATGGATGGATTGTGGCGGATAGAAGAATGGGTGGGTGGGTGGATGGATGCATGGGTGGGGCTGGGGGTGGGTGAGGTGAGTGGGTGGGTGGGTGGATGATGGATGAATGGTAGTTGGATGGTGTGATGGCTAAATTCATGTGTCAACTTAGCTAGGTTATGGTGATCAGTTCTTTGGTCAAGCAAGCACTGGCCTGATTGCTGCTGTGAGGACATTTTGTGACATCCGTGAGTCAGTTTCATCTATGGCTGATTACCTCTACAGTGAACAGAAGGAGACTGCCTTCAGCAATGAGAAGAGTCTCACGCAATCAGTTGAAGGCCTTAAAGGGAGAACTGATGATTTCAGCAGTCAGAAGGGAGAATTTCCATCTCTACCTCAGCCGGCCAGCTTTTCCTGGAGATTCGTCAAAAACCTTCATCAGCGTTCCAAGCTCACAGCCTGTTCTACGGAATTCAGACTTGCCCCTCCCCACAGTTGCGTGAGCCGGTTCCTATAATGATGCGCCCAGTATTTACACTATATATATATGTCAGTTCTGTTTGCCTGGAGAGCCCTAATGCAGAGGAGTAGATGTAGGTGGATGTGGGTGGGTGACTGGCTGGGTGAGTGCAAGGCAGAAGTGGACCGGAAATCCTGCACATTAATATAAAATCAGCTTTGTTCCCTCCACGGCACCCTGACTCCCAGCCCTCACCCTGTCCTGGCCCCCAGCAATGCTGGGGCTGTCTCTGGGCCTCTACCTCCTTTCCGACCCTTTGCCACAGCACAGGGCATCCTGGGCGGTCGTCCTCTGGCTCAGCAGACCCCATACCTGCCTTGGCACCCAGCCCAAGGGAGGCCCAGGGAGCGTCCTTGAAGGGCCGAGAAAAAGAGCCAAGACTCTGGGCAAAGAGACCCTGGTGGGGCAGGACTCGAACTCGAGCCCTCGGGCTGGGAGAGGCTGCCAGCAGAGCCACAGGGGCACCTGGGTCACCCACGTCTGGGCCCTCCGAGGAAGTGACCACAGCCACGGCCACGCACTGATGTGGGCGAGAGCCTCTCTCTGACCTCGGAACATGTGGGGACGAAGCCAGAGAGAGCCACCCCGGCAGTTTAGAGCTGATGCGACGTGTGCCAGCCGCGACAGTGCCATTTCCTGGTGGGTTAGCAGAGAGATCTTCCCAGGAGGGGAGCTGTGCCCACCCCCACCCCAGCTCCAGGCACCCAAGGCCTGAGGTCCGCAGACAGGCACGGGGCATGGCCTCCTGCTCCACTCCCTGCCACTTGCTGGGCAGGTCATTCCAGGCATGTCACCGGCCCCTGGGTCTCAGTTCCCACGCTGCTAAGAGAGGTAAATGGAAATAGTCATTTCTACTGTGTGGGGTGCTGAGTTTACCCAGTGCGTAACCTCGTTCTTCCTGCTCCCCCCACAGCCCCCTCCTCTCCCCTTGATCCTTCTCGGCCTCACTCACCCTGCTCCTGCCACTTGGGCTTCCTGGCTGCTTCTCAAACTTTGCCGGGCAGACCCCATCTCAGGGTCTTGGCACTCGCTGTCCCCACAGATGACTGTGGGCGGCCCCCTTGCTTCCTCAGGTGTAATGCCACCTCTTCAGAGGGCCCCTGACCGCCTTTGCCACACCCAGCACCCGCAGGGGTACCCCACTGTTGCCTCTGCTGGAACCTTCTCCGCAGCCCTCACCTGCAGCGCTCCCGCCCTTCATTTGACTTCCCTTGTTATCACACTCTCCCCTCCGGAACGGGAGCCCCGTGAGGGAGCGCAGCTCATCTGTTCATCCACTGCCGTGCCCCCAAGAACCTGGAGCAGGGCCCAGCACGTGAGCACTGCGGGACACTTGTTGGATGGTTGATTTCATCCTCCTAAGATCCCTGTGAGGCTGATTCTGCTTTCATCCCATTTCACAGAGGAGGAAACTGAGGCTCAGGCAGGAAAAATAAAGAGCCCCAGGATCACCCAGTGGGGGACAGGGCCTCCCAAGCTCCAGCTCACGGGGAGCCGTCCATAAAGGGTCTCTGCTCCCCCAGGTGGGTGCATTTTAGACTGAGGGCAAGGTGTCCCCCCGGGAAGGCGTCAGGCCTCCTTCACAGACAGAGCTCCCGTGTGGGCCGATTTGCTTGGAGCAGCCTGGGTTCTGGGTGGTCCTGGGCTGCACCTTCACCAGCCAGGTCTGATCCCACAGTCAGTGACCCTAACCCTTCCATGGCCATTGCTTTGGAGTGATGTTCAAGCCTCCTTCGATCACAGATCCTTTTTGCTAACTGAATTCAGAGCCTCACGGTGAAAGCTGGGGAAAGGCAGAGGCCGGATCGCTGCCTGTGCGCAGCCCCCACCCTGTCCCACTGCATACCCCCCATGGCAGCTCTCCACCCCCACCCCTCCACCCAACCGTAGCCCCCTCCCACCCCCATCCTACCGCAGCTCCCCCACCCCACGGCAGCCTCCTACCCCTGTCCCACCTCATTCTCCCCCAACCCCTCTTCCAATCCCACTGCCGTCCCCTTAGCCCTGTCCCATGTAACCCCCCTGCCTCACAGCAGGCACTGTCTTCACAAGGGGCCATTTCTAACCAGCAGGACTGCAGGGAAGAGGGCAGCGGCTGACCCCTGGGGAGGACAGCCACGTGCAGAGCCAAGTGGAGACTGCGGAGGGTCAGCGGGTGCCTGCTCATGGCGGTGGAGGAGGGGCCTATGTCTTAGGACTCCCTTCTAGTACAGGGTGGGGGCAATTGGAGGCTGTAAGGGCATCCAGGAGGGTTGGGGGGTGGGACGGGACCCAGAGATAGAAGAGGGCAGGGACGTGGGGGGAGGGGAGGGGTGGCCATAGGAGCACACTGGCAGAGAACTGTCCCACGGCACTGCTGTGGGCCAGGCACTGGGCTGAGCCCTGCACAGGTAGGAAGTGTCCCCATTTTACAGAAGAGGAAGTTCAGGCACAGAGAGGTTAAGTAACTTACCCAAGGTCACACAGCCAGGAAATGGCAGAGTCTGGATAAAAATGGTGGTAGTCTGACTTCAAGGTTCTTGCTTGGGAGGACAACCCTTCCCTTTGGGGTCATGAGCCCGGCTCTCAAAGGAGAGTTTGAGAGGCCTGGGGGCCTACTGGGTGGAGATAAGAGCAGGTGGAGGCAGGGAAGGGTTCAGGATGGGGGTAGAGGGGAGAATTGTCTTCAGCAAGTTGAAGAGGCTTGGGGCTGTGGGAGGATGGGAAGGACCCAATATCTGGGCAAGCAGCAGAGAATACATTCAAGAACAGGATGCAGGGAGAAGCAAGCCTGGGCCTGATTGCTTCCAGCAGGCCCTATTGTCTCTGACCACAGCCCTCTAAGTCCAGCGGAAATGTGTTCTCCTCCAGGTGGCTCTCTCAGCCACCCCATACTCGGTCAGTGCCCTTTCTGGGTTTCCCAACCCCTGGACACCCTATTCTCTGAGCCCCAGCACAGAGGTTCCATCTCCTCCTCAGGCCAAAGCTCCTTGAAGGCTGAGCCCGGGCTGCTCTGTCCGCCTGTTTCAGGCAAACTGGACCAGAGCAGGTGGTACAGAGGGGCTGTCGCTCAGGAGAGCAGTGCGGATGTAGAGGAGAACGTGCGTCTCCCCAGTGACCCATGCCATCTGGATGCCATGGCCAGGGAGGACGACCCCTCTGACCCACACAACCAGTCAGACCCGCCTCATCTCAGCTGAAGGCCGCACCTCCTGGGCCGGCAGAGAGGGGCTGCCGCGGCTGCCGGAGTCCAGGTCACTGGTAACGGGTCCGGCAGCTCAACTGCACCTGCCTGGATGCCACCTGGCTCTGAGGTGCCCATCCCCTGACAGGGCTACGCAGGGGAGACCAGGCGGCGCAGGGCATGCCAAGGCCACTGTGGAATGGGACACTAAGGGGCTGTAGTCCCACCCACCTGGGCTCAACCCCTCTCCCCCAACTCATTGCCGGGTGCTGGGAGCAAATGGCAGCTCCCCTGGAACTCTGCCTTCTCATCTGTGACACTGATGAAAAGCTCCCCCACCCCGACTAACGCGCTGTCAGAGGCCTGGAAAGGTTACGTGCAAATCACTTCTCAGGTGCCCAGTGCCCATCCTTTGTTAGCTTGTCTCAGGTGGCCAGCCCTGGGAGCCCTGAGCTGCCCCTGCCTCGGGGTGGTGCGAAGGGGAGAGCAAAGTTTTGGGTTCAGCATCTGCAGTGTGACTGCAGCTGTCCCCTACCTGGCGTGTGGTGGGGCCGCCACCCTCTCACGGCATGGTTCCCCTCATCTGCAGGAGAGGACTGACGAGATCTCCCCAGGGAAAGCTCCTGAGGATCTGAGGTGCCCATGTGCCCACACCCCTGGTTCTTGGGAGGGAGTTCACTCAGCCAGGGCAGAACTGGCCTCACCCTCAGCCTGGTGAGGGGTCTCCCCAATTGCCCACCATCACCCACTTTCCAGAGCCAGTGAGGGCAGCACTTGAAGGGAGACTGGCCTGGGAGACATCCCTCAAGAAGGGATTGGGGTCTCTCCCACTGGAGGGAGAGGGGTGGCAGGGGAAGGGAGACCCGATACCAGGTGCTGGTCTTACAGGACCCCACTGGTCACGGCTGGGCCAGCGGGTCAATGTCTGTATTTAACAGCTGAAACATCTGAGGCTCAGAGGGGTGGCCTGGGGGGGCCGTGGGCTTCCCAGAGGTTGAGCACCCACCCTCCGCTGGCAAGGAGTGGGACCAGAGGCTAGGCTGGAGACCGCCCCATAACCTGGGTACTGGGGAGTGGAAATAAGGGGGCAAAGACAAGTGGAGGGCGGGATTAGATGGCCCCACAGGGGACCTCTCACCTGTCTGAAAATAGAAGGAGAGAGGACAGGGTTCCTATCCCCCACATGTGTCCTTCCAGCTGGGAGCAGATGGGGTGGTCACCTCGGCCCTACACAGCCCCAGCCGGCATCCTCCAGTGTCCCCCTATCCCCCTGACCTGCCCCAGGGGAAACTTTTCTTCTTGAATGAGGTTCTAACATACGCCATTATCCAGCCTCTCTTCCTGTCACCCCCCGACAATCGGGTCGTTCACAGGCACCAGGTCACCCCTTCCTCGGTGCGGCCCTGGCAAGCCTCCTGGCGCCCCAAAGCGTGTCCTCGTCCCCGATGGTGACCTCCCAACAGACCATGGCAGGAAGTGGCTCTTGCCCCATCTTATGGAGACGAAAGCTGGGCCCCAGGCAGGGGACGGGCAGGGTCAGCCTCCAGCCCACCTCCCGGTCCTGTCAGGGGCAAGGCCCCCCAAGAAGATGGTGGCGTGGCCTTTGGTTGAGTGCCCGCTCCGTGCCAGGCACCCACGAAAGGCTGTAAATATCTGTTCACGATGGATTGGATGTGCTTCCATCTGGTGAAGACTTTTCATATAGACAAACTACTGGGGCTGACGCCAGCCACAAAGTTCTTATTAAAAAAAAATAATTCCAAATTGGAAAATTCCCTCAGAACGTCACAGTGACCGGGGAACCCACTTTACAGGACAAATTATGCAAAGTATGGCCTAGTTTGCAACATTTTCATTGTACCTATTGCCCCCAATCCTCAGGCTTAATAGAAAGAACAAATGATGTAATTAAAACTCAATTAGCTGAATTCATGGAATCCCTGCTTCTACCATGGCCAAAAGCCATACCTTATAATAAGTCTTATTATTAAATCTAAGGTCCACTCCTTTTAGAAAACATATGTTATCCCCATTTGAAATGATACCAAAGAGAAGAAAACTCTGGAATCTCTGAGCCCTGCCTCATAAAAGGAAATATGCTCACCTAATGTCAGGAACCAGTCAAAACCATCAACAAAGTGGAGCGGGGACTTCGGCAACGCAGGTCGGACGTGGGCTGAGGACTCGGTTGCCAGCTCATGCACGTGGCTACTGGTGGAGGCTGCAGCTGCTCACCCCATGGACCTCTCCCTACAGCTGCCACTCTCATGAGTGGTCTGAGAGAGCCCCAAGACGGGAACTGCAGAAGCCTTTATAATTTTCTCTCAGAGTCACATATTGTCACCTCCGTTATATCCCATTCGTCATGCCAACCAACCCCAGAATGGGAGAGAACAACACAGGGTGTGAATTTAGTCGTCAGGGATCATTGTACCCATCCTCCAGCTACCTTCAATGCTGTGTGATCTTGGGGAAATCCCTTAACCTCTCTGAGCCTGGATTTCCACCTCTGTAAATGGGGGTTATGTTACCTAACATCCAGGGTACCTAGATGACTCAGCCCTCTTTCTCTGTAGACTAAGAGCTCCCTGAGGACAGCACTGGGTCTTTTTCAACTGTGTCCTCCATTCCAGGGTCACTGTCATGTGTGTTGAGAGATCCATTCTATAAATTACAGATCTGTGTCACTCCCCTGCTTAAACTCTTTTAATGGTTCCCAGTTTCTCCAGAGCAGAGTCCACACTTACAGGCCTGACATTCAAAACTCTCTGGGACCAGGCCCCTGCCTAGTCTTCCAGCCTCTTATCCTATCCCCCCTACACCCATATCCTATGCTGTTGGATTCCATCTGCAGTCCAGGGTTTGGCATCTACAGTTCCCACTGCCAGGGATGTTTCTCATCCACCTGTCCATTTGGTGAACTCCTATTCATCCTTTAAAATCCAGCTCAGATATCCCCTCTCCTATGTCACCCCAGTCTTCATCCCTGATCTGGGCTCTTGAGCCTCTCCCACCACCACCCCATTTCTCTCTCCCTTGACTGAGAATCACCCTACCTTGTAACTGTCTGGGTTTCCGAGTCTTCCCTACTTCACTAGGACACCTTGAGATTATGCCTGGCTCATCCCCGCCTCCCAGTGGCTAGTGCAGGGTCACAGTCAGAGCCCGTTACAGTCCCATGGCCACAGGGTAAGTGCTTTGGTTTCAGAAGTGACCTGGCTGGAAACCTTGGCTACGACGCTGAGATTCAAGGGCTGCCCTTCCCTGTGAAACTCTAACCACTGACCTTTCCAGCCCATCCCCAGCCACAGCCTGAGGTGGGGGGAGGCTGCTGGTTAGGGAACAGTAGAGGCCCCCTCGGCCCAGACAGCTGCGAAGCTGAGTAATTCATCAGGCTTCTGCACGGAGCATTGGAAAAATATTTCAATAGAGTCACGACTGTCCACAGAGCTGGCCTCACGCAGGGCTGCCCTTTCCTCCCGGGCACCCCCAAAGGAGTTGGCCTTTCTTACAAATAGAAGTGCCATTAGTGGCTCTCCACAGCCAGACAAAGCGGCTTTTAAACATGCAAGTCCCATCCTGTCATCACTGAGCTGGAACGCCTTCGCCTCTCCACACTGGTCTCTGGCCGCGGGTGACAGAGCCCTCGGCTCTCCAGCCCCTGCCCCTCTGGCCACACTGGCTTCCCTCCGCCCTCCCCAGGGAGGTGACATTTGAACTGAGTTGAGTAAAACTTAATCAGAAGAAAAGGGACATAAAGGGCATTTCAGGCAGAAGCGGCAGCATGGGCAAGTGCCCTGGGGAGGGCAGGCGTCCGCTCACGGGAGCCGTGTGTCCTCTCCCTGAGCTCCCAGGGATGCGACAGCCCACAGCTGGAACCCGAGGCTGGGTTTTTGGAGGATTTTGTTTTTGTTTTTTAATTTAGTCATTATCTATCGACAGCCCACTCTGGAAAATGAGGACATAGCTCTCTTCCCCGTTTCCCAACCCACCGCTCCCACAGCCCCCCTTCCTGGCCCTTCGTTCTTCTAGAGGCATTTCATCATGTCAACAGATACAGAAGTCAGTGCTTATGGCGCTAAGGTTCTGAAGATGCTGTTCCGGTTCTGAAGATGCCGTTCCCTGCTGAGCGGCAGAGCTCACGACAATGACGGACTCTTCCCCGTGCAATTTTTTGTTTTACTGAAGTTGATAATTTAAGAATAGAATTAAGTTTAGCTTTTGCACAAAATGACGGAGTGGGGAAAACTAAACTAACTAAACAAAGGGCTGCAAAATCAGCTCAGGCCAGTCATGCAGACAGGGGAAGGAGAGGGCCTCTGACGTAAGCCCAGAACTGGTGTCAAATCCTTACCTAGGTAAAAACAAGTCTAAACAAATAATGACCAGGGTCACTGCAATATAAAACATAATTAAAAGTGAGAACTGGCAGTTAGTTAGACTGCTTGGATAGGCTGTAATCTCTGGAGTATCCAATTAGCAGAGAAACAGGGGAGGAATCTGCATGTTAGGCAAAGGGAATAAATGCTAATGCTTTCCGTCGCTCGGCGCGCCAGCCACCCCATTTTGGTTGCACACCCGTTCCTGCAAGGTCATTCATAAATTCTTTTCTTCTCCACCATTGGGTGAGAAGCATTTATTCTCTTTCAGCTATGGCTTTCTTGTAACAATATCAACCATTTTATTTGCTCTCTGTTGGGCTTGCATCTCGTCCAGTGTCCACGGAGCAGAGCTGCGTCCAGACTGTCCCTGCTCCTTGTTCCCAGGCTGGAGTTTCTGTACCCTGGGTGCCATGTCTTCCTCTTTCTCCATGCTACTTCCTTATATCTGCAGAACATGTCTTTTAGTGGTATCGTGAGAAAGAGCCCTGAGGAGGTACATTTTTGATAAACTGCCAAACCAGAAACATCTTCATTTCACCTTCTCACCTGACTGATAGCTGGGCTGGGGGCAGAGCGTAGTCAGAGCAGCTGAGCCCCCGCAGTCCCGTGGGGCGGGGGATTCATCGCAGGCACTAGACCTTGCACGACTGATGGGGGAACCCCTGCCTTCACCCCTGAAGGGCCTGTGCCTGCTACGTTAGGTTGTGGTTCCCTATTAACGTCTATCAGAGGATACAGGGATTCAGAAGGGTGCATCGCAGGGTCTGCAGGCCAGACACAGCCCTCTCTGTCCAGATTTCCCCTGAAGAGCTCAGAATCTCCCACCAGCTCATATAAAAAATTAAAAAACCTTTGCCCATCAGTTTAGTGGCAGGAGGAACCCAAAGTGGCTTCCAATTCAGCAGAACCATTGTTGGTTTCCTGGTAGAAGAATCCTTCCCTTGGAAGCTCACACCTTTAGACCCCAATGTTGCAGGAATGGGAAGTGAGAAGTGGGATCACTCGTTAGGGTTAATAGTGAGAGAAGCACTCCCATTTTCACCCCTTGAGACCCAGAACTGGCTATAGGAGAAACAGCAGCCCCTGTATGGCCATGGCTGCTCTCCAAGAGGTCCATTGTCCCATCAGGCCAGCTGCTCCAAGGAGCTGGGAAATGTGGGGAGGCCAGGGGTTCCTGTGCCCACGGCCACCTCCCAACTGCCGTAAGAGTTCTTTGGTCTGCAGCACCATGGAGGCCAAGGGCGGCATGTCACTGCCTGAGACAAAACGGGCACGGTTTCTAGCCCAGCTTCCCAGTCTTCTAAACTCCCCGGAGACTTTCCTCTATGGAATTCCAGGGAATGTCCTGTATCTCAGCTTCCGCACGGCCCGTATTCAGGTCCAAGTTTCAGTCTAGCCTGAAACACAACAGCCCTAACACAGTGAAGCCACATCTTTACAGTACTGCAGGAAAAAAAAGTATCAATTGAGCATTCTACACCCAGAGGAAGAAAGTTTCCAAAAATGAAAGCAAAATAAAGATTTTATTAGACATACAAAAGTTGAAAGAATTAATTGCCATCATGCCAGCACTAGAAGAAACGTTAAAAAATATACTTTTTTTTTTCAGGGGGAAATAAAATGATACCAAAAGTAACTCTGGATTTACAGTAAGGAAGGGAAATTATAGGAAATGGTAAATATATTTTTCTATGTGTTCAATGTCTTTAAAATGATGCTGGACTAACAGGGACAAGATACTCTCTCAAATTAAACAACTGAAAAACTAGACAGAATTTACAAAATGATGAATTTCAGATGCTTTCAACAAGGTGAGTAGTATAATTTCCCCAGCTTAATTATTTGAAGAAAATTTCTAAGTTGCAGTGCCAGGGAGGGGAAACCCAGACAGAGTCTGCTGGTCTTCCTGAGCTGAGGAGACAGAGTTGAGAATTCATGGAAGACAAGGCAGCTAGAATTTGCTGGGGAAAGTAACAAAAAAGACAGACTTTCATGGAGAGTGAGCTCTGGAGAGCCTCAGGGGGCTGTCCTCAATTTTTCAGTGAGTTTAGGTCACCCCATGCATCTAAGGAAATTTTGTTAGTCTGAAAAAAGACGCACAGAAAAGGAGAAGGTAAAACAGTAACTGGGGCTCACCCGGGCCTGGAAATTGTTCCCATTCCCTACAGCCAAAGTAAAGACTTTTTGTTATACATGGGTCATCAGACTGAGTCCTTGGAAAACCACACCAAGGTGCATCATAATCAAATTGCTGGAAACTGATCTTAAAGAGATGATCTTAAAAACAACATGAGAAACATACGAAGGTACAAAGATGAGAATGCAAATTATAAAAAGAAAAATTCCATACATTTGAACTACATCAAAATTAAAAGTGTTGTTCAAAAGATGCTTTTGTGAAAATGAAAAAAAGCAAGCCATAAACTAGAAGAAAATACATGTCAAAATATATATAGGAAGAAGGACTTTATCTAGATATATAAAGAAATCTTACAACTCAATAATAAAAAGACAAACAGTCCCCCAAAATGGGCAAACCATTTGGAAAACACATGAGTAGAGAAGCTATACGGGTGGCAAGTAAGTACGTGAAAAGATGTTCAACCTCATTAGTCATTAAGTGCATGCAAATTTGAATCACAGTGAGATGCAACTACATGCACCCTAGAATGGCTAAAATTAAAAACGCTGACAACACCAAATGTTAACAAGAACCTGGAGCAACTGGAATTCTCATGCATTGTTGGTGAAAACTATAAAATAGTCCAAAGACTTTGAAAATCAATATGGCAGTTTCTTGTTAGGGTAATCATATACCTAGCCTGTGACCAGTGATTCTAGCTATTTATACAATAAAAACACGAATACTTGATGTCCACATAAAGACTTGTGCAAAAATACTGATAGCAGTTTTATTTGTTATAGCCAGAAACTATCAATAGTTTGAAACTCTGTTAGCAGAAGAATGGATACATAATGTTGCATCTAAATGGACAGGAGCAAGCTCCTGACACCACAGCAACCTGGATGACTCTCAAAAACATTATACCAAGTGAAGGGATTTTCGTACAAAGATGTGTATGCTGTATGATTCCATTCACGCGATGTCCTAAAACAGACAAAACTAACCTACGGTGACAGAAATCAGAACAGTGGGCACCTCAGGTGGAAGGTGGAACATGGTGCTGGGGTTAAACTGGGAGAACCGGGGAGAGTCTTCCCAGGTTGGTGGAAATGTTCCCTACCTTGAGAGAGGTGTGCACATTTGTCAAAGCTCATTAAATTGTACTCTTAAGATCTGTGGATTTGTGGGTGATTTTCTTCACCACAGGGTGCCTGGCTGGGCTGTTTCCTTGGGAGCGTCCAGTGGCTGAGGTTTCCCATGTGGAAAGAACTTGGAAATGAGCTCCTATCCCCTTGCCTGCTGAGTATAAGGTCTGACTACAGTTAGCAGTGACAAGGAAGAAGGGTCCTCAACATCTGGGATGTCAATATTTAGTGCATCCCTTGCTCTCAGGAGGGGTCCCTTCCTCAAGTGTTCCTGGTAGCTTCCAGTTCAGAGGTTCTCTGCTACATCCCTCCAGAAAATAAGCCTCTGGTTTTCTGCTGGGCTGGGGAGGGGCATTCATGAAAGCAGAGGGAAGTTAACTGCTCTTGTTTCAACTAATCCCCCTTCATTCCTCCTTCCAGAAGTATTCAGGGTCACCGATTTCTGAGACTTTTGTTTCTTCTCAGCTTTCTGTATCACCAGCTGAGCTTCAGCTTTCTTGGACCTGCCTAGTGGGTTACCACTCTGTCTTTCATTTTCTAGCTTCCAAAAGTTTCTTGCTTCGGCCTTCTCTCCTTTATTCTTTGTGCTTGAGGGTAATGTCTTTAAAACAATCATAGTAGTCATTTCAGTGGGGTTTCAAGAGGAGGCAAATGCACATGTGTGTGTCCATGTACCTCTTTCCCAAGAAGTCCCTGTCTTTGCTCTGTCCTGCCATCCTTTGTGTGCAGCATTTGCCCTTATGGTTGCAATGGGGCTGCCCCTGCCCTGGGCATCAAATATGCATTCCAGTCAGGAAGGAAAGTTTGTGCCAGCTGAGACTATCTCTTTAACAGGAAAGCAAGCCAGCAGACTTTCTCTTATGTCACAAGGCTACCCCTAGCTGCAAGGGAACCTGGCAAAGATATTTTCAGGTGGACACATTGCCACTCCAACAAAACAGATTCTAGGGTCATGGATATTTCCCCATGCTGCTTGGGCCATGTACCCATTCCTGAGCTGATCACGGAACCCAGAGGGAATGGAGCGCCTGATTGGTTGGTCCAGGTTATGTGCCCACTCCCATAACAGCAGAGTGGATGGGGGTCGGGGCAGCATTATGCCAGGGGAAAGCTGATTCCCTGGGATGGGGAATAGTGGGCAGGCAAAAGGAAGGGCTGCCAAAGTCACGTGACAATCCCAGTGTCAGGGACATAGCGGATGCCCACTGTGTTAGTTCCCAATCCCCTCCACACCCCCAAGTCTGTCCCCAACTCCTCTTCCACCTCTCAGCACAGTGCCGGCTGACACAGGTCCCACACGTTGCTGAAGTGCATGGAAAGGTGACCGCGTCCTCATCCCTCTCTGCAGGGGGCCTCAATTCCGAGCGGCAGAGTGTCGAGCCGAGATGCTAATGATAGTCAAGCACGACTCAGGTCTGATTGGAGATGCTAAAAATAGCGGCCTCCTTCCAAAGCCTCATCAGAGTAGGAAAGGTCAATGAATGCAGGTTTCACAGGAGCATGGGGAGGACTGAGGAGAGCAGCGGGGGCCTGGATGAAGGACAGAGGAGAGCAGCAGGGGTCTGGATGAGCTGAGCCCTCCCGCAGTCGCTCGAAAGGGTTGTCTCTGTTTCCAGGAGCTCTGCCGTGTGGCCACCACCCACTCAAGGATGCCAGAGGTCAGCAGCTGACCCCAGGCCATGGCTTTCAGCTCCCTCTGCATCCGACATTGGATGGATGTTTTGTTCCCACTAGAGTTTGGTCTACCCACTAGAAGGAGAATAATGGAGTGAGGGCAGGGGAGGCAAAGTCAGAGCAGGCACTTAATAAGCGACCGCACGCGCCAGGGGGTTAGGCCTGCCACCCAGTGTCCCTGTCACCTCTCGATGACCCCCAAGACCGGCAGGGCAGCCTGGAGATTTGGTGCCAGGATTCTGGAGCCAGCCTGTCTAGTTCTAATTCTGGCTCTGCCCTTCAGAGGCTGGTGACCTCAGGCAAGTTTCGTGCCCCCTTTGTGCCTCAGTTCTTCACCTGTAAGATGGGATAATCATAGTACCTGACCCCCGTGCTGAGATCAGGCATGGAGGGGGGTGGTGCCGTGGAAGGCTCAGCTACTGCTGTCACCCTAACCTCACACTACCAGGGCCCCACAGAGATGGGGCTAGGATTGGGAGGCCTTTCCAACCCGAAAGCTGGCTGCTTTCCTGTAGCCCAACTGCAGGGTCCCAGCGGTGGAGGAAGCTTGGGGACACAGGTGCTGGGAATGAGCCTGGAGGGGCCTGCAGGCCTGGCCCCATGTTCCAGAACCACCCACCCGGGGTCTGCAATGGGTTGTATGAAGAGTCTCGGCCACCCCGGCTTAGAGCTGCTGCCGGTGGCTTAAGACTTCGGGGCATGTAGGGCTGGGCCAGTGGATTTTGCACCTGGTAAGGAAGTGAATTTGGGGGGTCTGGAAGGCAGACTATTATGGACTGGATTTTCTCTCCCAAAGAGACACGGTCAAGTCTAATCCCCTGTCTCAAGAATATGACCCTGTTTGGAAACAGGATCTTTGAAGAAGTGATTAGTTAAGATGAAGCCACAGCACGTGGTGTCTTTAGAGGAAGAGGAAATATGGACACAAGTAGACAGACAGAGAGGACAGACACATGATGGAGGGAGAGAATGGCCACCAGACAGGGAACACCAGGGATGCCGGCAAGCCACCACAGGAACCTACAAGTCTTGCAAACCAGCATCCCAGCGCCTTGGTTTTAGACCTCTGGCCTCCAGAACTGTGGTTCTCCAAGGAGAGCCAGACTCCCCCCTCTAGAGGGCACAGCTGGCTCTTTTATCTGCTTCTGTAGAGTCCCTTGCTCTGGCCACGGAGCCCATCATCACAGCCCAGCACCCTGGACCCTGCAGGGTGAGCTCCTAACAGTTTACAAGGCTTCTGCACAGCCTTGGTCCCTCCATTCTGCAGGAAGGAAGAACACATTTTCTGGGGTGGCTCAGAAGCTCAGAGAAGCCCAGCTGCCTGCCTGGGTCCTGCAGAAGCAGGTGGGGCCGCCGACCAGAACTGGGGGCCCAAGACACAGGATGTGGAGCAACCCCGCCACAGGCCCCTGGGGGAGATGAGAGCAGAGGCCCAGACAAATGCAGACATACCACAGGTCCGGCACGCGAGGGTCCCATTGCTGTTAACAGCTGTGTTGCAGTGCAGTTAGGACAGGCTCCGCAGGGACCCAGAAAGAGGGGCAGGAAAGGGTGGGAGAGGGGCAAGGGATGGTCCAATGTGACCACAAAGGCTCCTTATAAGAGGGAGGCGGAGGTCAGAGTAGGAGAGGTGAGGATGGAGGCAGAACTCAGGATAATGGGAGGAGGGGGCCCCAAGCCCAGGAAGATGGGTTGTCCCCAGAGCCGGGAAAAGCAAGGAGACCAATCCCCCTTTGAGCCCCCATTCTGCCCCCAGGACAGGAGAACGAGCATATTGTGTGACTATGTCCTTAGCTACTGATTAGGCAGCCCCAGGAAATCAAGACACGCGGGGTTCAGGGAAGGCAGGCGGCAGTGAGAAAATGGTGTGGTTGCTGGAGTCAAGTTCAAATCCAAGCTGCCTCTCAGGGCCTCAGTTTATCCTTTTTCAACAGACACAATACTAGGATCAGGAGCCTGGGCTGTAGAATGGGGTGACACTTTCCTCGGGGGCACCGGTGAGGGCAGCGGGAGGGAGAGAGGGGCTGGGCCCGCGGGGTGCGCTCATGTGCAGACGGAGCCAGTCCAGCCCCGGCCGCTGTGGGCGGAGCCAGGGCCGCTGGGAGCAGTGACCCGCCCTCGGTGCACGCTGGGGGCGCTTGAGGACATGCCGAAATCAGCCTCATTTTCCAGGTGGGGAAGGAGACCCCCCCCAAGCCTCCCGTTCCTCAGCCTTGGCCCCTCGGGGCAGGGCTTTTCCCAGGGGGGCTTGCGCTGTGACCACCCACAGCCCTGGGCGCTGGGCCCGGCGCCCCCGAATTCCGGACGAAGGAACTCCGGCTTCAGGAAGAAGGGACTTGCTGTGCTGGTGGCCGGCCCGGCGGGTGGCTGGACACCCGGGCACCCCTCACGCCTGTATGCAGCCCACGAGCTCTCTGGGTGCAGAGCTGTGGAACCGCCCACACGGGCTTCCGGAGCCTCGCTTTTCCCACCTGTGAATGAGATCCCCCCCGGAGAGCCCCCCAAGAGGGAGTGGGGTTTGAGGTGGCTGACATGGGGACGCAGGGCCCAGCGTGGACGCTACGGACCATCTTGGCACCACGTCCATCCTGGGGGCCCCAGGGAACCAGGCGGACCTGGGCCTGCGGGGCAGGGCGGGAGACTGGCACCCCACTCTGACAGGCCCCAACACCCCCTCACGAAGTGTTGCTGCCCCTTCAGAACAGGCTGGACGCGGTGGCCGGGATGGACTTCCCATGGTGCCATCTCAGTCCTCCCAGCAGCACTGGGAGATTTACAGGGGTCCGTAAACCTAGGGAGACTGCAAGGTCATAACATTTTCAAAAGCATAGACAGCTTCCACTTGGATGATAAGGCCACAAAGAAGGGTGAGGAAGGGATTACTTTAAGGGGAAAAGGGGGTGTGTTTGAGATGGGGCATGTGAAGCGACCTGGGGGGTAGATGGCAGAGTTCTATGACTTGACCATGGGTGGGGGTGGGGGGCAGTTACATTAATTGCTTATTAGGCTGCACATAAGAGATTTAGTTTGCTGAAGCTGCCAGAAATGGAATGGCTTTTGTAAAAGGGAATTTATTATAAGTTTACAGTTCTAAGGCCAGAAAAATGTCCAAACTAAGGCATCCAGAAAAGATACCTTAACTTAAGAAAGACCAATGTCTGTCACGTGGGAAGGTACATGGCTGGCATCTGCGGTCCTTGTTCCCGGTTCCATTGCTCCCAGCTTCTGATGCTGGTGGCTTCCTCTCTAAGCATCTGGGGGCCTTCACTCAGCTCCTCCAGGACACAGCTCTGGGTTCTGGTTTGCTTAGCATCTCATGGGAAGGCAAATGGCGATGCCTGCTGGGCTCTGTCCAGGTCCATCTGCTCTCTCTGTCGGCATTCCACGTCTCTGTCAGCTCTGAAACAACTGCTCTCCGAGCATCTGCATCCAAGGTTTCTCTAAAATGTTTCCCCTTTTAAAGGACTCCAGTAAACTAATCAAGACCCATCTTGAATGGGTGGAGTCACATCTCCAGCTAAGCAAAAGGTCACACCCACAGTTGGGTAGGTAACATCTCCATGAAATCAAGTTTCCACCCTACAATATTGAATCAGGATTAAAATAAACAGCCGCCCCCACAAGATTGAATCAGGATTAAAACATGGCTTATCTGGGGTACATAATATTTTCAAACTGACACATTGCCTTATTTTACAGTTAAAACATTTGAAACCAAACAAACCCTCCAGTAGAAAGGTCAAAGAGAATTTCAGGAGCCCAGCGCAGAGGAGCCTGGGGGCCTAGAGGACCTCACGTTCTGGCAGAGGCAGCAGGGCAGCAAGGGATGAAGCTGAAGGTGCCGTGCCCACCTCCCCACCTCCCCTCCACCCCCCACCCCCAGAGCTTTCCAAAACACAAATCAGAGCACTACTTTCCCCCGTGTTAAACCTGCCGGTAACTCACCAAGGTCCACAGAACAAGTAAGAGGGGAACAACGCAGGGGGCTAGTGCCTGGATGCCACATGGGGGGCTCTTAGCAAGAGCCAAGTCTTCCCTCTCAGGGCTGGGAACCTGGGAACGACACTCTGCAGACTCCTCTGCCTGCAGCGTTCAGGATGTGATTTACCGTCCATCTGTCTGTCCATGCAAGGAGCAGGTGGAAGGGATGCAGCATCAGTTCTCTTCCCCGTCCAGGACCAGGGGTCAGGCATGACCTCCATGGACTCACCTTGCAGCGGCTGTACAAACCGGGCCGGGCCACCAAGGAGCTGCGAGGTAGGCACTGGTGACTGCAGGTTCCCGACCCTGAGCTGTGACACGGGCTTCCAAGACCCTCGCTCCTCCAGCCTCCGGTGGTTTGGAAAGCCCCTAATCCCCTGTGTTAAATCTCTTTCCTCTCAAAGTCAGCAGTTTCTGTTTTCCTAACTGAACCCTGACTGATACACCTTGTAAAGGCGTCTGTTATAAATAGCCCTAATTACAGTAATAGCAGTTATTTAATTAGCTCCTGTAAGGAGAGGAGAACTCACAGATGGTGGGCTGCTGAATCCTCCAAAGAGGAGCTCGACGCTCAGAGACAGAGGAAGAGGGAGGCCTCAGAGCCCAGCTGGACTGTCGGGTTCCTGACACCCCACATCCAGGCAGCCTCTCCAGCTTGTCTGTGTTCACTCCGTGCCCAAACACACCCTGCCTTTCCCAGCTCCAGGCCACTGCCAGGAGGGCCCTCAGATGTCCACTCTTCTGCCTGGCTCTCACCTCCACTGGGAAGGTTACCACTCCCTCCGTGGTGCCCCTTTGTCCTGCTCTGGGTCCCCCACTATGGGACTGTGTCTATATCCATCTCCCTCACCAGCCTGGCAGGTCCTCGAGGCCAGGCCTGGCTCATGTATGGGTCCCCAGTGCCCAGCTCAGGGTCCACTTTGCTGGACTCCCAGGCTTAGATACCCCCAAAGCCAAACCCTCCTGATGGCCAATGACAGCCAAGACCAGAGAGGGGATTCTTTGTCCCCACAGTCACACCACTGGTGAAAGGCAGAACCAGGACTCAAACCCACATTGCTTGACTTCTGGCCCCTTCCTCAGGCTGCAGAGCTCCTGGAGGTGACCACAGGAGCAGGACTGCACAACCAGCCAGAGAGGGTGCCTGGACCCACCCCACAGGGCCCCAGCCCTGCTCCCAGGCTTCTGCTTTGCTACCAGCAGCCTGGAGAGAAATAAGGAGACCTGAATTGATCTGCTCTACAAAGACAAAGCGAAGATTAAAGAACTACTCTGTGCCCTGTGATTTGAAACAGCAGCTTCATTGCCATCTGTCGCAAGTGCCATCGTATTCCCCGTACCCTCCCAGTGGTATTTTTCTTGACACTTTCAACTGTGCAGAGACAATTCAAATGCAGCCGTGCCTCCCCAGTGCACGCCAGTTATGTGCTGCAACGTGATCCTTGGAATCAGATTAAGACTTACGCTGCCGTGACTTTGAGATAATTATGCTCCCTGCTGCTCAGCCCACAGAGGCCATCCAGGCTCTGAGCTGGGCCCCAGAGCGGGGGCACAATTTAGTGAGCAGTCACGAAGACGAGCAGCCCCAGTGGCTGAGCAGAGCTACCTGCTCAGTGGCCATGATCCCCAGTGCTGGGAGCACAAAGGCCTGGGAGACAGGAAGCTTCTCCCACTACTTCTCCCACCATGCGACCAAGAGAACTTGAAAGCCGTCGACCTCAACTCAGCCCAATCGTGCTATGTAACAAAGCATCCCACCACTCAGGGTCAGCAGCTTAGGCCGGGCTCTGCTGTGCGGTTCTTCTGCTCTTGGCTGGGCCTGTACACAGGGCTGGCGATCAGCTGTGTGCAACGATGGGCCCATGTGGCGCTCCCCCTCTGTGGGCTTGGCTGAGCATGCTCCCATGGTGATGATAAAGGGGCAAAGGGCAAGCAGAAGTCATCAGGCCCCTTTAGATGTGGGCTCAAAGCACACACACACACACACACACACACACTCACACACACACACACACATACACACACACACATACACTTCTGCTTCATCCTATTGGCCAAGTCCAGGGTCAGAACTCCAAGGTCAAGGGTGGTACAGGCCGCTTCACCCGTGGTGGGAGGGTATGGCTCCCGAGAGGAACAAGAAGCAGGCCATTACTCTAATCTTGCACATATGTCTGTTCTCAGATCATCCATCTCAGGATTTGATGAGTTCAGGGGCTTTGAGTGGGTCCCACCCTGTGCAGAGCAGAGTTATTCACTGCAGCCAAGGGGTAGACATGACCCGCCCCCAAATCCAGTTACCAAGTGTTTTGGCAGCTGCCTTGGTGGGAACTTTTTAACCACATGGCCCCAGTTCAGCCCCTGCACAGCATCCCAGCCTTCAGCATCTGCTCCCCGCTGGCTGGCCTTCATGGAGAGGTCAGCTTGTTTTCTTAAAACACATTTCTGAGCTCAACACTCCCCTGCTTTGAGCTACTCCCAGCTCCCCACTGACTGCTCAGGCATCGACTCCATCCCCACAGGGAGAACAGCAGGATGTGGCCTACACTCCTTCCAACCCAGGGCCTTTGCACAGGAATGTTTTCCCCATGATATTTCCCCACCCACCACTCAGGTCCTTGGACCACCCACCTTAATCCTCAATCCAGCTCAGGCACGTACTCTGGGCTTCCTTGTGTCCAGCTCTGGCCATGCTGGGGGGTGGCTCATCTTAGCTTTTGAAGACCAGAACTTTGTTAGATCCCTTTCTGAGCTGTTGTTACCCTGCACAGGACCAGGCACACAGTTGGTGCTGAGTAAAAGTTAGTTCACTCTTCCTTGTTTGTCTTGGTTTGATCTTCACAGCATCTCTGGGGGAAGGACAGCATCCCGAGGGCTCAGAAGAGGAGGGACAGAGATGGGAAACTGAGGCTCAGAGAAAGAAAGGAGCCCATCTAAGAACACACAGCAAGTTGCTCATTCATTCACTCAACAAATCATTATTGCATGCCTACTATTTGCAAGGGAGCATAGAAGACTCAGAAAAGCCCTGCTTTCATGGAGCAATAGTCATCAAACAAGTCAACACCTAAACAAAATGCAGTTGAGACGCTATAACAGTTACGCAGGCTGTGAGCGCCTGCATGGCAGAGACTGCCTGCCCAATGTCCCTTCTCCCCTCCTCCTGCCTTCATCAGGGTCATAATGAGCCCAGCTGAAAACTGTTCCAGCCTCCACTGCAGCTGGGGCAGCAAATGCAAGTTATTGGGTGTGGTTTCCAGGAGATGTTAGAGGAGTCTGACTCACCTAGGAAAGGTGTGCTTTTGTCCCTTTCCCTCCCTAGGATGCAAACAAGATGACTGGCGCTCCAGCAGCCAGCTTGTGATAATGAGCCAACCTAGAAGCTAGAGGCCACACACGAAAGACACAGAGTTGAAAGATGGGAGAGCCTAGGGTCTTGATGACCAGGCCAGCAGATCAGGCAAGGCCTTCCTGAGGAAGTGAGTTTTGAACTGATGTAAATAATAAGTGAGAGTTACTGAGGGAAGGTCAATCCAGGTAGAAGGAACAGCATCTGCAAAGGCCATGTGGAAGGAGGGAGCCCAATCCAAGTGTGGAAGCAAAAGGCAGACAGTGTGGCTGGGGAATGGCAAGCCAGGCAATGAGAAGTAAAAGAAATGACCAGAGAGGTGCATGGGGCTGAGGAGGTGGGAGCCAGAAGGCTGAGGGGTGGAGCTGGGGCAGGTGTCTTTTGGGAACACCAGACCCCAAGCGTGAAGCTGACCCAACATGCAGTGCCTTCATCTCCCTGAGACTTGACTGTGACCACCAGCGATGGGCTGCTTTGTGGCTCAGTTCCAACTGGGGGGCAGTGGTGTGTGAATGGAGCAGCTGGATGTGGTGTAGCCATGGCAACAGCCTTCCAGCCAGAGCATTTTCTCCTTCACCTGCTGGGCCAGGCTGGGGCCCCGTTTCCCCTGGGGAGCTCTGACTAGGCTGACAGTGTCGCCCCTCTGCGCTGAGCCTGGACGAGGGAGGTGCCTGTGGCTTCTCCATTTGCTCCTCACCACTGAGGAAGGCACACTCGCAGCCTGCCCCCCTCTCTCCACCTGCCACCCACAGGTGAGTGTGTGTGTTGCAGGGGCTCGAAAGCCACAGGGCCTATCGGGGCTTTAGGAGGGGCAGCTCCAAAGCAGGTGGGCAAAGGCCAAGGTCTCAGGGTCCCCCAAATACCTGCCTGCTGCCTCTTCTCCTTCTGGTCTCTGCACCACCCTCTGTCTCCCCTGGGGGCCTCTGGGACTATGTCCACTCCCCAGCAGCAGCGCCCTGCGGCCTCTCATGTCTGTGCTGGGCAGTCTCAGTTGATTGTCTGGGCTACAGCTAAACAGAGCTGGGGTGCTCCGGCCGAGTGACCCCGGGCACTCCCGATGCTGGGCCCCAGGAAGGTCAAGTTCTTGCTGCTGTGATGCTGGGAATGACCTTGTGCATTGTGGGCTTTTCCTGGGGGACAGGAAGGGTGGCGGGAGGCTGAACGGCACCAAGACAATAACGCCAGGATGTGCCCCCAAGGACAATGACTCCCAGTGGGATGAAAGTCGCACTGGTGGCTCTCCCATCTCTCCAGCTGGGCTCATTATGGTCTGTGGATTGTTCTGGTGATGGGTTGGGGTCCCGAGCAGGAGGGGCTTGTGAACTGGGCTGGAAGCCTGGTTGGAGTTCCTCCTTGGAGCCGGGGCTGCCACATCTCTCTCCTCTCATGGGCAAGAAGGGCGGTGCCCCTGCAGCATGTCTCTTTTGCTGGCTTTGCTAGCTGGAGCAGCAGAGCAGACCCTTGCCTGCACCAACCAGGGCCTGCCACTGCCTCTGGGGAGCCAGGAAACTCTGCACGGCTCCTCGGCAATTTATCCAACCTTATACCCAACTAATAAGTGGGTGACTGGATCCATTGTTCAAAAGTTATCTTTAGACAAGAGCATTTATCAGACTTAATTAACGTGTCAGGGATTCCGGTGCCAAGAGACGGCTCAAACACAGCCCTGATAAAGCTAATTTTTCTGCATGGACGCCAACTCAGCACCGAGTGCCGTGCCGGAAATAGACCATCAGGGCTAACACCGCCAAGAAAATAGAGACGGCTTCTGTCCCTAATTAAATTAGAAGTGTTGTGGATGCCTGAGCTGGGAGCCAGAAAGGGATGCTACTGTCCCCAGCCCGGACAGGGGCTGAGCCCTTCACCTGGGATGGAATCCCCGCAATCAGGCTGGAATTGTGTTCCTGCTTTTACGGAAATGGAAGCCCAGGTGCAAGGAGGCGCCATGGCTTGTCCAGGCCATGGGGTTTAGTTGCTCTCCATCCTTTCTGATGGCTCTGAGCCTTTGCTTCAGTCCTGGAGAGCTTGAAGAGACTGTTGGTGTAAACGGAACCACTGCCAATCTGGACAAAGGGGGGACACAAAAGGGACAAATTGGAGTTTGCAGAGTGAGAACCATGGAAGCTCAGGTCTGAAGCCAAGAAGCCTCGGCCAGGAGAGTGGACCCACCCATATACATGGAGAGGGTGAGTTTACCCTGAGGGCAGAGGATGAGTCTCCCATCTCGTTGCAGTGGAAGAGTTGTGCCACCGCAGGCCTTTGAGAAGGTACAGCATGCTCCTTGGGACCTGGGGAGAGCCTGGCTGCCACCACATGCAGGGGTTGAGCGTGTACCCCGGAAATGGCAGAGAGCCTGGGTGTGGCCCTGATGCCTGGAGAGAGTGGAGCCGAGAAAAAGGTGGTCTCCTCAATTTCCCCCGAGGTTGATTCAGAAAGAGGCGGGCTACTGCATAGGCCCTTGGAAAGGGTGGGACTGCCGCTTTCTAAAGCTGAAGGATAAATGACTTTCAGACTTTGAAATTCTATGGTTTTTGCTCTGCAGGTTTTCCTTCCAGTTTCTCCCTATGGATCCTGTGACTGTTCCTCCTTTGCATATTGGTACCAGATAACTTGTTTTGAGATTCATAGGTCCAGAGCTGGAAGAGAATTTGTGCCACTTTAATATTGTTTAAGGTGATGCATGTAGTTGCCAAGGTGACAAGGGGTGGACATGTGGTAGGTAGGCATGTGAACTTCATCTGTGGCTGATTACATCTGCAGTCGGCTAGGAGGTGTGCCTGCTGCAATGAATGACGTTTGACTTAATTGGCTGGGGCTTAAATGAGAGAGCTCAACGTAGCACAGCCAAAGCAGCTCAGCATATCTCATCTTGGCACTCGCAGCTCATCCCAGACCTTTGGAGATGCAGAAGGGAATCACCCCAGGGAAAGTTGTTGGAACCCAGAGGCCTGGAGAGAAGACCAGCAGAGATCACCCTGTGCCTTCCCACATAAGAAAGAACTTCAGATGAAAGTTAGCTGCTTTTCCTCTGAAGAACTAATGAAATAAATCCCCTTTTATTAAAAGCCAGTCCATCTCTGGTGTGTTGCATTCCAGCAGCTAGCAAACTAGAACAGCTTCTGTCTCCCTGGGAGATACCTGTTTCCTTCACCCGGAGGCTCTGCATAATGGCTCAAGGGAGTGTCAGGGCCCCCAGCACCCCAATGCATCCTGCTGCTTCTTTTTGGCATCTCCACAGCTCTGCATGCCAGGCAGTTCTGGCTTGGGAGCCGGAGGAAACTGCTAGCTCTGTCCCACCCCAGCTGAGTGTCCACCACCTGGGTCCCAGCCCCTCCCTTCAATCCCCACTCCCTGCTGCCACCCAAGCATCCACCTAAATCGTAACCTGGCCGAGCCCTCCAGGGACTCTGGCCTGCAGGAAGCCCCCACTCCCCACCCCCCACCCCCACTACTTCACCATTTGATTGATCCAACCACACATGACAGGTAAACCTGAGACAGCAGAGTTTAAACGAGATAGATACCCATTCCCCATCCTTGAGACCTCAGAGAGGGGTCTTTGTTTCCAGGGGCTGTTATAGCAAAGTCTCACAAACTGGGTGGCTTAAAACAAAAGAAAGTGATTCTCGCACAGTTCTAAAGGCTAGGAGTCTGAAATCAAGGTGTGGGCAGAGCCGCGCTCTCTCTCGAGGCTCCAGGGGAGGAGACTCCAGAGAGGCTCCAGAGGAGAACCTCTTCCAACTTCTGGGGGCTCCAGGTGTTCCTTGACTTGTGGCCGCATCTCTCCAATCTCTGCCTCTGTCTTTATACACTTACTTCTGGTTCTGAGCCTCTGTGTCCAAACTTCCTTCTTCTTATAAAGACCCCAGTCATACGGGATTAGGGCCCACCTTAAATTGAGGACAACCTCATTTTAATTTAACTAATTATATCTGAAAGATCCTATTTCAAGTAAGGTCACATTCTGAGGTTCCAGGTGGACATGAATTTGAGGAGATGCCCTTCACTCCCCCTACAGCAAGGCTTCCAGGACAGGAGCAGTGGCCGGCTGGTCATCAGGGACAACAGCATTTATATTTCTGCTCCACCATCCTCAAGGTAACCTCATGACCCAAAATGGCTGCAGGAGCTCTAGCCATCCCATCTGCATTGTAGACTGGAAGGAAGAAGAAACACAGACAGGTAGCAAGGGGCAATCCTCCCAGCTGAGCTAGGTCTCTTCCTACATCAAAAGTCTCATACAACTTTTCTGCTTGAACATTCCTGATGAAGCCCAAACTTCTTCATGAGGCCACATCCAGCTGCAAAGGAGGCTTACAGAGGTAGGGTTTTGTTCCTAGAGGCAATGTGCCTGTTCAAGGCTTTGATTCTGTTTAGTCCCCTAAGGAAGGGGAGAGTGGATGTTGAGGAGATCTGTAGCAGTCTCAACCTCTGCAATCTTCAGTATTCAGGTCCTGTCCCACCTCCTCCAGAAAGGTCCCCTCCCCACCTCACCCCTTCCCTGTCATGCAACTTGCAGCAACATCCCTGAGTCTGTGTCCACCTTCCCCTCCAAGTGGGAGGCTCCCGCAAGCAGCCTTATATCTGGGTCCTCAGCCCCTAGCACAGTGGTCAATGAGTATTTGTTGACTGACCGACTGTTTGTGGTTCGAAGAGGAGAGGGGCAGGCCCTTTCTGGGAATCTCAGAGCCGAAGCTGGACCCTGGAGAAAGAGCTCAGATTCAGTGGGCAGCATCCTCGGAAAAGTCTGAGGTGGGCTTGGACCCTGGCTGCTGCGCCAGGTCCTCTGTGCCCTCACAAGTCCTCCTGTCCCTAAGTCTCAGCTTCCCTGTCCCCTCTCCTTCCAGCTCTTCTTTGCCTGGAGAGTACCTCCCTCTGCTTCATTCCCCACTCACCATTAAGGTCATCCATGCATCCATCGCCCCATTCCAGGTGTGCCCCCTGCCCCCCACAACCTCTCCCAGGTCCCTGCCCAGCTCAGGGCTCTGTCTCCCCAGAGATGTCACTCTGTAGACATGTACCCCCACTCCCAGGGGTCAGCTGCCCCCCAGCCACCGCGTCCTCTGGCTCACACCGCAGAGACGCTGCCATAGGCTCCACTGCCCAGGGAACCTGGCCAAAGCTGGACCAGTCCCCAGAGGTCCCCCAGGCAGGGAAAAGGGCAGTGTTGGACTGCCATTTGGAGGGCAGCCCCAAGGCCACATCCTGCACAGAGGACACAAGGATGGTCTCCTGGATTCATCCTGGGTGAACTTAATTGACCCCTTTTGAGGGGGTGGAGCAGGTATGGGAATCTAAACGACTCCCCCAAGGTCACAGGTGACAAGAGGGAGTGCTGTGCCCCAGCTTTCAAAGCCAACACCCAGAGTCTGCTCCATGCTGCCTCTGCCAGGGCCAATTTCAGTTCTGGGGGAGGTTCGTCCACACCAGGGAGGAGCAGGCAATCCAAACCTGGAGGAGAAGGAGAAGAGCTCTAATCTCAAGCAAAGGCGGCTGAGGGCCTTTCAGATCACCCTTCCGATGGTGTCCTAGGGCAGGAGCCTGAGCACCACGTCCCTCTTGTGTTCCTCTCCTCTCTCTCCTCCCTCACCCACCTGGTGTGACCCAACCCCTCTTGGATAGCTGCTGAGATTGCTGTGCCCCAGCAGCCTCCCTGGGCTGCAGGTTTCCCTCTGGCTCCCAACAGCCTCTCCACAGTTTTGGTCCATGGGGACACAGCTGCCACCTGGAACTCAAGGACCTGGTTCCCATGTCCCCCTGACCAGCACTGCTCTGCTCTGGGACTTCGTCCTCTGGCTTCTGTTTCCCCCTTTATAAGATTTGCATATTGTAGTAGTTAGATTCAGTTGTCAACTTGGCCAGGTGAAGGCACCTAGTTTTGTTGCTGTGGACGTGAGTCAATGGTACATAAACCTCATCTGTTGCTGATTTACATCTGCAGTCGGCTAGGAGGCGTGCCTGCTGCAATGAATGATGTTTGACTTAATTGGCTGGTGCTTACATGAGAGAGTGCAACGTAGCACAGCCAAGCAGCTCAGCATACCTCATCTCAGTACTCACAGCTCAGCCCAGGCCTTTGGAGATGCAGAAAGGAGTCACCCTGGGGAAAGTTGTTGGAACCCAGAGGCCTAGAGAGAAGGCCAGCAGAGATCACCCTGTGCCTTCCCACATAAGAAAGAACTTCAGATGGAAGTTAGCTGCCTTTCCTCTGAAGAGCTAATGAAATAAATCCCCTTTTATTAAAATCCAATCTGTCTCTGGTGTGTTGCTTTCCATCAGCTAGCAAACTAGAACACATATTCATTCAACAAACATTTTAAGTGCTGTATCTGTGCTCAGCCCTATGCACTCAAATCTTTGCCTTGTGTCTGCTTCTGAGGGAGCCGAACTAACTCTGGCTCTTCCTGGCCAGGAAGTCGCTGGCAGCCAAGCCCTTTCCAGGTTTCTTTCTCAGGAAGCCCATGAGCCAGACCCACTGGGAGAACAGCTGCTGTAAAATGGGAAGTCGGTAGAGATTTCAAAAGAGAAGGAAGGCAGGGCAGCTGCATACAGCTGCACTGGTTGTGCACTGCACATTGCCAGGGAGCATCACTTACATAGACTAGTTTTTCTAGTGAGGGAATAAGATCTAGACAAATGAAGTGACTTTCCTGAAGTCACGCAGCTAGGAGGTGGGGGGCCAGGATTTGAATCCTGATCTAACGCTGGGACTAAGCTCCCCTCCCCCAGTGCATCCCACCTTCGTACACTGCTCCCATGAGCACCCTGACAGGCTCCATCAGGCACCCTGACAGCTTATAAACTGTAGAGTGCTAGGAAAATGTGTATGAGATGGTATTATATTTAACTCCTCTGCTGAGAGCTAGATTTCATGCCAGGACCGTTTCAAGGCAGAGGCCACATGGGCTGATTGGGGACCTCCTCGCCGGGCCCTCCCCCTCTCCCCCGGGCCATTCCGCCTCCTTGCACATCAAGCACAATGGAGCTTCGAAAAGCATGGGTGCAAAAGCTATTTAGGAAAAAGCTGCAGGCTTTAAAACAAGGTGCTGGAGAGAATACCGGGCAGGGAGAAGCAGGCAGCGGGTGCTTGAATCCTGTGGCTGAGCCCCCTGCCATCCTCCTGGGCTTGAAAGTCACTGTCAATCCCTGGCAGGAGTGAGAGCAAAGGGGACGCTCATGCAGGAGGCTCCAAGTCCAGACACAAAGGTTTTCCCGCCTCTGGGTGGCTCCCAGCCTGCACTTCTCAGAAGTGCCTGGGAAATCCTCCAAGACCAACGTTCCCATGATAACTGAGATGGGGAAACTGAGGCCAGGAAGATAGGACGTGCCAGTTCCTAGGGGTTCCTCAGCAGAGCATCCCTGCAAGGCGAGGACCAAGCCTGGTTCTCTGCAGAGGCAAGTCTACCCTGTGGACAAGGTGAGGGGCAGGTGGGGGCAGGGCAGTGCTCCCTCCGAAGGCTCTAGGGGCTGGTCCTTCCTGCCCTTTCCAGCTTGGGATGGCTCCAGGTGCTCCTTGGCTTGGAGCTGCACCCCTTCAATCTCTGCCTTCGTCTTCCCAGGCCTCTTCCTCTCCTCCCCGCAGGTCTCCACATCCACATGGCCTCCACTCTCCTCCTTTTATGGAGACCCCAGCCATTGGACTGAGGAACCACCCTAAATCCAGGGTAAGGACTTCTGCAAAGTCCTCATTTCTGAATACAGTCCCATTCTGAGGTTTTCAGTGCACGTGAGTTTTGGGGACAATATTCAACTCATTACAGGGACTTGAGGAAGGTGTGGGCCTCTGGAATGCAGACTCCAGGGGAGGCTCTGACAAGGGTTAAGGCACAGCTGAGAAGTCACATCTGTTTGCCGGGGGGGCAGGGGTGGCTTCGAGCAGGAAAGGGAGCCAATGTGAAACAGAGGGTCCTACACTTCAGCATGTGTCAGAATCCCCTGGAGGATGCTACTACATGGATTACCAGCCTCATCCTGGGGTTTCTGCTTCGGTGGGTGTGTTCTGGGGAGGGGCCCTGGAATGTGTATTTCTAGCAAGTTCCCAGGTGATTCTTGTTAACACAGTGAACACACTTTGAGAACGAGTGGGGTACCGAGAAAAGGCAGTACTGGGCGGGCAGGCAGCACTGAACTGCTATCCACAAAACTCAGAGTGACAGCACTTTACAGTTTGCCAGCTCTTTTCCACATTTCACCTCACCTCCCAACAGCCTGGCTCTCCCTTGCCCCACTTCACATTTGCCCAGGAATAGGAAAGGATTAAGGCCTTGTGCTTATCAGTGAGTGGCTAGCACAGAGCCAGCCCCAGATGTTGTGTTGTTTCCAATTTGTCCTAAAGACAAATTGCTCCATCTTTTCTCTCCATCTGCTCCATGCTCCCGCTTTCCTGGGAGATTTAGCAGCTTGGCCTGAGTCCCTGGCAGGTGCCGGGGACCTTGGCTCACACAGCCCACACATTATCTCCTCTGGTCCTGGTTCCTCACAGCCCTCGATGGGGTCACATCATCCCCTTTCACAGAACGGAAAGCTGAGGCTTGGGCTGCCACGCCCTCCAAGTCCTGGAGTCAGGATTTGAAGCTGTGCCCCACTCCCTCTGTCCCCCAAGCACCTTCCACCCTGCCTCATTTGGAGAGCAGAGCCAGGAGTGGAAGGGGTCAGTGTAGACCGGCCAGCAGCAGCAGGAGGGACAGCGAGGGTGGCTGGGGCCCTGTGGCCTCCAGCACTGACATGGCCAAGGACACTGGCCCAGCAATGCCCTCCTAGCCCCCCTGGCCCTCTGCCAGGTTTCCTTAGGAGTCCTTTGCCTACAGACATTTCAGCCACCTATTTTCCCCCATTTTTAGCTCATTTTGCTCAGATCCTCTAGTTTAATTATTTCCAGACAGAAAATTACCTCTAACCTCCAGAAGCAGGTAATTGTGAGTGGCAGAACTCATAATCGGCCCTGTACACATGTCTCCCGGAGGGCGGGGAAGCTTTCCTCAGGCCTGGAGGTGTAATTATAGGAAATAGTAGAGCAGAGCTGAGGCCTGCAGCCAGCAGCACCTCTCCCGTCCTCCCCACAGGGCCCAGCCCACCAAGCAGTCAGCCCACTGCCTCTGAGCCCAGCTCTGGTGACCCTTAACAGGAGGGGATGGCAGTCTCTGGGGCACAGACCTGCCCCAAGCTCCCTGGAATGGGTTGAATAGTGTCCCCAAAACTCACATGCACTCAGAAACTCAGAAGGGAACTGTGTTTGAAAATGAGGACTTTGCAGAAGCAATTCCCTTGGATTTAGGGTGGGTCCCAGACCCAATGACTGGGGACCCCAATAGAGGAGGAGAGGACACAGAGAGAGGACGACAGTGGAGGCCAAGTGGACATGGAGACCTGTGGGGAGGAGAGGAGGAGGCCCAGGAAGACGGAGGTGGAGATTGGAGGGGTGCAGCTCCAAGCCGAGGAGCACCTGGAGCCATCCTGAGCTGAAAAAGGCAGGAAGGACCCGCCCCTAGAGCCTTCAGGGGGAGCACAGCCCTGCCCATACCTGGATTTGAGACTCTGAGCTTCCAGAACAGGGAGAGAATATATTTCTGTTAAGCCCCTGGTTTGTTCAAAGGATAGGAATAGATGGGAACTTCCTTGAAGTGATAAAGGGAATATATAAAAAACCCACAGCTAACATCATCCTCAATGGGGAAAAACTGAAAACTTTCCCCCTAAGATCAGGAACAAGACAAGGATGTCCACAATCACCACTGTTATTCAACATTGTGTTGGAAGTTCTAGCCAGAGCAATTAGACAAGAAAAAAAGAAATACAAGGCATCAAAATTGGAAAGGAAGAAGTAAAACTCTCACTGTTTGCAGATGATGTAATACTATCTGTCAAAAACCCCCAAAAATCCACAACAAAACTACGAGAGCTAATAAATGAGTACAGCAAAGTGACAGGTTACAAGATCAACACTCAAAAATCTGTAGTGTTTCTATACACTAGTAATGAACAATTTGAGGGGGAAATCAAGAAACGAATTCAATTTACAAATTGCAACCAAAAGAGTAAAATATTTAGAAATAAATTTAGCTAAAGAGACAAAAGACCTATACAAAGAAAACTACAAGAAATTGCTAAAAGAAATTACAGAAATCCTAAATAAATGGAAAGGCATACCATGTTCATGGATTGGAAGACTAAATATAGTTAAGATGTCAATTCTACCTAAACTGATTTACAGATTCAGTGCAATACCAATTAAAATCCCAAAAACTTACTTTTAAGAAATAGAAAAACCAATAATCAAATTCATCTGGAAGGGCAGGATGCCCCGAATAGCTAAAAGTTTCCTGAGGAAAAAAAAATGAAATCGGAGGTCTCACGCTACCTGACTTTAAGGCATATTACAAAGCTACAGTGGTCAAAACAGCATGGTACTGGCATAAAGATAGATATACTGACCAATGGAATCAAATAGAGCATTCAGATATAGACCCTCTCATCTATGGACAATTGATCTTTGATAAGGCAGTCAAGCCAACTCACCTGGGACAGAACAGTCTCTTCAATAAACGGTGCCTAGAGAACTAGATATCCATATGCAAAAGAATGAAAGAGGATCCATATCTCACACCCTATACAAAAATTAACTCAAAATGGATCAAAGACCCAAACATTAGACCTAAGACCATAAAACTGCTAGAAGAAAATGCAGGGAAATATCTTATAAGCTTATACTAGGAGGTGGTTTCCTATACCTGACACCCAAAGCATGAGCATTGAAGAAAGAAAGAAAGAAATGGGAACTCCTCAAAATTAAACACTTTTGTGCATCAAAGAACTTTGTCAAGAAAGTAAAAAGACAGCCTACCCAATGGGAGACAATATTTGGTTTGCTAAATATAGAATTGCCATATGACCCAGCAATACTATTGTTAGGTATCTACTCAGAGGACATGAGGGCAAGGACACAAGGGGACATTTGCACACCAATGTTTATAGCAGCATTGTTCACAATTGCAAAGCGATGAAAACAGCTAAAATGTCCATCATCAAACGAGTGGCTAAAAAAACTGTGATATGTACACACGATGGAATATTATGCAGCTGTAAGACAGAATAAAGTCATGAAGTATATAACAACATGGATGGACCTTAAGGACATTATGCTGAGTGAGATTAGCCAGAAACAAAAGGACAAATACTGTATGGTCTCACTGATATATAAACTTGGAGAATGTCATTGGTAACAGAGACCATCAGGAGATAGAAATAGGGTAAGATATTGGGTAATTGGAGCTGATGGGATACAGATTGTGCCACAGGACTGAATGTAAAAACTCAGAAATGGATAGCACAACACTACCTAACTGTAATACGATTATGTTAAAACACTGAATGAAGCTAAATATGAGAATGATAGAGGGAAGAGGGCTGGGGGCACAAATGAAATCAGAAAGAAAGATAGACGATAAAGACTGAGATGGTATGATCTAGGAATGCTAGAGTGTATAGTGATAGTAACTAAATGTACAAATTTAAAAAATGTTTTTGCATGAGGAAGAACAAAGGAATGTCATTACGGCAGGGTGTTGAAAATAAATGACAATTAATATTTTAAAATTTTAACTTTTGTGTGAGACTAAAGCAAAAAATGTTTATTTGGTACAAAATTTATATTTTGATTAGTGCATTTTCTAATATAACTTATGTAGACAGCTTAATTGAACACCATAAATACATGGAACCTTGAGTAGGCATGAGATTTTGTTGGTTTGTCCAGAGTGATGACCTGATAAATCCCGGAGTGATTTGAACAATGAATAAAAAAGTATTTGCAAAGTCCCCTTCAGGGAATGGTGAGAAAGGAGGAAAATTCAACTTCCCCAAGTTGAATTCTTGATATCCTCACAGCAGTGTGAACAACTAAAGCTATAGGCTGAGCCCCCAGTCTTGGGGTTTGTTCATATGAAACTTAACCCCACAAAGGATAGGTCAAGCCTACTTAAAATTAGGCCTAAGAGTCACCCCCAAGAGAACCTCTTTTGTTCCTCAGATGTGGCCTCTCTCTCCAGCCAACACAACAAGCAAACTCACCCTCCCCCTGTCTATGTGGGACATGACTCCCAGGGGTGTGGACTTTCCAGGCAACATGGGACAGAAATCCTAGAATGAGCTAAGACTCAGCATCAAGGGACTGAGAAAACTTTCTCGACCGAAAGAGGGAAAAGAGAAATGAAACAAAATTAAGTGTCAATGGCTGAGAGATTTCAAAGAGTCGAGAGGTTATCTTGGAGGTTATTCTTACGCACTAAATAGATATCACCTTTTAGTCAAGATGTAATGGAGAGGCTGGAAGGAACTGCCTGAAAATGTGGAGCTGTGTTCCGGTAGCCATGTTTCTTGATGATGATTGTATAATGATATAGCTTTCACAATGTGACTGTGTGATTGTAAAAACCTTGTGTCTGGTCCTTTTATCTACCTTATCAACAGATGAGTAAAACATATGGAATAAAAATAAATAATAGGGGGACAAATGTTCAAATAAATTTAGATTGAAATGCTAGTGATCAATGAAAGGGAGGGGTAAGGGGTATGGTATGTATGAATCTTTTTCTGTTTTCTTTTTATTTCTTTTTCTGAATGGATGCAAATATTCTAAGAAATGAGCATGATGATGATATGCAACTATGTGATGATATTGTTAATTACTGATTGTATATGTAGAATGGAATGATCATAAGTTAAGAATGTGTTTGTTTGTTGGTACATTTTTTTAAAAAATTAAAAATTAATTTTAAAAAATTTATAGAAAAAAAAAGCCCCCGGTTTGCATGTCTTTGCTATGGCGACCTCAGACAGGAAAGGTCCTCCTGGAGCTGTGTCCTCGGTTCTTCCACTGGACAGCCCCCAGCAGGCGTCTCGTCCCTCACCCTCTTCACCCACCCATTCTCTGCTCACACACCCCAGTGTCCCTCTTTAGCTCAGCCCCCAGGTCCTACCTGCTGCTCTAGCAGACCCAGAAGTCTTCCTGCTCCTCAAACACAGCCTTCCCTGAGCCATACCCCTCGGCCCCTGCTCCAGCTCCTGAATGCCTCATATCGTTGATCCACCTCCATTCTTCCCTTTGCAGCACAAGTATATCCAGCACCTTCCTCAGGCCAGGCCCAGTAAGCAAGACTCAGGTCCTAGGAGAAAGAGGTGGCTGACTGGAGGCCTGGCTGAGTCCCAGACAGCCTTCAGGCACCACCCCTCCGAGAAGACTTCTGCCCTTAGGGTAGGTCAAGGTCTTCTCTGTGCCTCTGTGCTCTGGCGGCAACTGTGCACACTCAGCCACAGAGCACTGATGCTCAGGCCTAGAGAGCTCAGGACTAATGGGCTACTCAGGAAAACCATCAAGGTCCTCTTCCTTTGGGCCTTGTGCTCTGCCACCAGCAGTGTGTGCCTCTCTCCTCGTGGCCACTGAATGACTGCTGTACATCCAGACATCATGGCTACATTCCAGGCAGAAGGAACAGAACTCTGAGAGTCTTAAAAAAATGCCTTTTTATTAGAAGAAGGAAACTGTTCCCCAGAGAATTCTGCCGACCACAGATTGGTCATGCCTGGCTGCAAATGAGGCTGGGAACTTGAGGTTTTGCAGCAGTCCTGATGGCCACACTCCTACTGGGAGATGGACCCCACCGCTCTCCACCTGTTTGACTCTCACGCCCCCCACCACAATGTTGCAGGAGCCTGCATTCACTTCTTGTCCTCAGTGGATTGAGCCCCATGCCAAGGTCAGGGACTATGGCTTCTTCAGCGATTTGTGGGCAGCACCGGCCCAGGGCTAGCCTTGGGGAGCCCTCATTGAACTGAGCCACTCAGGGCTGAGTCAGAAGCAGCACCAGCACTGGCAGTTTCATTTCCACCTCCGCCCCCGAGATGCAGCTCACTAAAGCAGGGCAGGGAGGTGCCGCAGGGGCGGTTTGCTTATGTTATGATCTTGGAAAAAGGACAAGCATGGAGCTGTCATTTTCCAGCGGAGATGGGGAAGGCCGCCTCTGGTTTCTTTCCAGTAACAACAGGAAATTTTCACAGACAACTTCTTTGTTCCCGTCATAGTTCACCAGATGAGCTAGAGGGACCTAGTGGGAAACTGAGGCTCTGAGAAGGCAAGTGTCTTAGTCAGGGTTCTCTAGGGAAACAAAACCAACAGGAGATAGTTGTGAATAGTATGAGGTTTTATAAAAGTGTTTCATGCAACTATGGGGCTGTACAAGTCCAAATCCTCTAAGGCTGGTTGCAAGCTTGCAGCTCTGATGAAGGGTTTCAGCGAATTCCCCAGGAGAAGCTGGCTGCTGAAGTAGGGACACAATTCTCTCTTCTGACTGCTGAAGTCATCATCCCCCTTGAAAGCCTTCAACGGATTAGGTTAAACATCGCTCACAGGGGAGACACTCCCCTCGCCGACTGCAGATGCAATCCACGTGCTGATGGTCTAAGGCCACAAAATGTCCTCGCAGCAACAGGTAGGCCAGTGCTTGCCTGACCAGACAACCAGGCACCATCACTTGGGCAAGGTGACACATGAACCCCACCTTCACAGCAAAGTTACCCACCGAAACTTTGAAAGCTGTGCATGGCCAAGGACCTGAACTTCTGAGCCCAGGATCGGGACCCTTCCCCTGTGCATGGGATGGGGGATGACAGAGCGGGAGCTTCTCAGGACCTCGTGACTCCTGGAGATCCTTAGACAGCCACACCCTGGAGTGACTCTGTGGGTCGTGTCTGAAATGGCCTCTTCAGGAAGGGGCAGAACAAGGTGGGGGTGATTCCCAGGCTCCCAACATCACCCAGTCCACCTCCCTCCATGCGGCTGTGGTCAAAGCCCCCAGCAGCGCCCCGTCTCCTGGATGACGCTCCAAGTCCCTGACTGTCTCCACTTCTGCCCTCCTGCCACCCCCAGTCCCACCAAGCCCGAGGCTTGTTCCCAACACAGCAGCAGAGTGACCAGCATGGAACAGGACAACAGGCTGTGGTCCCTGGTCTTCTGTCCAGCTCCAAAAGAGTTAATGCACAGCTGCAAACTTCATGAGCGAAAATTTCCCCTAAAGCCCTGAAACCTCCCCAAACTCATAAAATCATGCGTCTGAAGCAGATAGTTAGTGACTGAAAGCATAAGGTCATAAAGACTGTTAAACATCTACTCAAAGACAAATTTTGGCTATGTGATGGAATTCCACAAGCCTCGATAGCTATCTCCTCCCAGAACAAAGAAGATACCTCGTGTTCAAAGGTCATGATGAAAAATCACTGAAAAGACCTCCCTATATAGCAAGCTAATTCACTCCATTCCAAGCATGTCTCTACCTTGAGCATGTCCGTGTTAATTTCTTTAAGTGTGTTCTCTTTTTACTACTTACTCCTACTGGCCCTTTCTTTTCTCTGAATTCTTTCGTGACAAGAGCCTCGAACCTGGAATGGGGCTCAGCTGGCTCTGGTGTCAGCAGGGCTCCAGTTACACTGTAACGCCTGACCCCAAACATTGCTGTACTCTGCTCTCCAGGGGCTCCCCCTTCCTTTGAGGCAATCCCACCCCGACGTCGGCTCTTTCGATGCTCTGGGCACTCTCTAGCCACGGGACCTTTGCTCTAGGGGCTCCCGCTGCTATCATCCCCAATGTCCACAGAGCCCCCCATGCCCACCCTGCAGCTCCTGGAAGCCTTTATTCAACGATCATCTTTCCACCGCCCTCTTTAAAATTGCACACCCTGCCACACCCTGGCAGCCTCACCAACCTTGTGTGCTTTGTACTCCTCCATGGGCCTGATCACCAGCTACCACACTATAAGCTTTAGGTGGACAGGAAGTTTATGCACGGTATTATTTGACTCCCCAGATACAGTGTCTGTTCCATGGGGCAGGGGTCTCCTTGATCTCTCCCAGGCCCCCAGAACCATATCAGGCCCCCAATGGGTACCCACTAAATCCTTGTCAAACTCACGGAGTAGGAGGCAGGGGCAAAGTGCTCTTTGGAGAGTGCAGTGTTATGGCCCAGTGTGCAGGGAACCCTAAGAGCTGATGAACAAGCTGGGAGGCTGCCTGGAGAAGAGGGCTTAGGATTCAGACTCACGTAGAGCACCCCTGAATGCTGGCTGCCTGGCTCCTATGGCTGCTCCAGGCTGGGCATTTGGAGCTGGCTGCAGCCTGTCTGGGAAGGGGAGTCTCCAGTTGTGGGACCTGGGTCAGACCCCAGCCTCTGAAAACCAGCCTTCTCTTCTGCCAGCCATTGTTCCTCGTGAGCTGCTGTGGGGCTGACTGAGCAGATGAGGGGCGCTAGGCTAAATGCCAGCTTCTGTGAGCCTGGCACCGACGGCTTCCTGGCTAACACCTGTGGCAAGTGGGTGAGGTTGGCCCTGTTACTCCCAACCCTTTAGACAGGGAAACTGAGGCTCAGACAGGCTAGGTGACTTACTCAAGGTCACACAACTAATAATTGGGCCAAGATTCTAAACCCTCTGGGGCCCAGTCTCTCTGAAGCAACTTATTCCTTCGCTCAATCAATAAATGGCACTTCTAGTAGGTTTTAGGCCTAAAGAGTCATAGTTTTATTAGTAAAGGGATCAGCAAATAGTGGCTAATGGAAAAAGAATGGAGTGATAGAAAACAGGGGACTCTAGGTAAAGAAGGGAGGGAAGGAGAGAAGAAAGAAAGGAGGAAGGAAGGGAGGAACAAGAGGGAAGGTAAGGAATGGGTCAGGGAGGGGAGAAAGGATTTACAAGAAATGCCCCAGAACTGGCATTTTTCACCTGAAGACAAAATAGATAAGCATCAGTGTACATCCCTCTGCAGACAGCACCCTTACCCCACCCCCGTGGAAGGGGTCAGTGGTCCTCAGGCCCAGACGAAATCCCACCTACTGGGGAGATGATGCCCCACCACAGCAGAAATGGGCCGGAGCCTCAGAACTCCGGAACCCTGGGCAAACAGCCCCCTCTACCCTCCCACCTCCACTGCTATCCTCCTTGCGGCCCAGGGGGCTCCCTTGGCCCTTTATTCCTGATTGTGTCAGTCCCCCAGGGAGCCAGAACCCAGGTCATCCCACACCCCCATGAGCCTCTCCCTCTGCTCCCCTCTCCCCACTGTCCCCCAACTGCACTCTCAGGAGCTTAAGTCATCCACCAGCAAAACCAGCAGACCCTGAGACAACGCTTGGCCCTCCTGTCATGGTTTCCTGGGGCTGCAGACCAAATGCCCACAGTCTCAGCTTAAACAGAATTGGATTCTCTCCTAGTTCTGGAGGCCAGAAGTCCAGAATCAGGGAAATGGGCAGGCCAGACTCCCTCCAAAGGTTTACAGGGCTCCTAGGCTCTTTGGATCCTGGCGGTTTCTTGGCTTATGGACCCATCGCTCTAGTCTCTGCCTCCATCTTCACACAACTCCTCCTTTCTCCCATTGGATCTAGGACCCTTCTGGGGGTCAACCAGAATGATCTCATCACGGGACCCTTCACTTAGTCACATCTGCAAAGACACTTTTTCCAAATAAGGTCACGTTCCCTGGTTGCAGGGGTTAGGAATGGGGGACCCCCATTCAACCTACAATATTCACCTTTGCCTCCTAACTGCCCCTGAGAATCAGCTAGCCCTGGGGGTCCAGCCCAGGGGTAGCTGTTTCTTCTCCCATGTGCTTCTGGCTGCAGAGGCCTCCTTTTCCCTCGTTGCTACCTCCAGACTCTCCCTCCCTTCTCCCTAAACGCCCCCTATCCCAATCTCATGCTGTCATAATTTATTCCCTTGTTACAGCCCGGCCCCTGGGTCCACCACACACCTCACCACCAATCCCCAGAGCCACCACCCCGTCTCAGGACAACATGCCCAAATAGCGAGGTTGGCCCTTTTACTCCCCCTCCTCCCAGCTCTCCCCTCCAGGGCCCCAACTCCAACAATCCCCCGACTCTTCATTCTGCAAATCTGAAGCCAAGGAAATCTTGAAAACCCCAAAATGAGTGGACTGTGCCCCATCTCGTTCTGACCAAGAGAACATGCACATGGCTGGTGGAGGCAGGCAGAGTGGGCAGCTGGGCAAAGTCTCCTTAAACACGGAGGTCAGGCCTGCAAACCACGCTGTGGGGGTGTCCACACACACGCACACACACACAGGAGGGCTTTAAATGGACGAGGTGAGCTCAGGGCTGACGCAGAGCACCGTCTCAGGGGAGGAAACAAAGCCAGATTTTCCCTCCCAGGAGCTGAAATCAAACATCCACCATGGACAAAATCCAGAGGAGAAACAGACTGAACTCCAAAACGCGGGGAGACAGGTCACGGAGGCACTCCCAAAGTATCCCACGTATGTGTGTATCATTTTGCAAACACCACGATATGATTTTTCGAAGAAAAAGATGAAGAGAAACCGGAAGTAGATATGCTGGTCCACCAGAACAGACAGACTGCAGACAGAGTTGCCCAAGCGTGAGTGCAATGAAAAGATGCCGTGGCAACCATGTACACAGATGGTATCCAAACGAGAAAGTGGAAAGAGGGAGGGCAGCATCACATGCAAAAGACAGACACAGAGCCCGACCCAAAGCAAAAGTAGCCAAGGAACGGAAGGAAAGTGCTCACAATTACATCACACTATAGAACAACTTACAACTTGAATTCCACAAAGCAAAGCCTCACAGGTTAAATAAGACAACAAAATGAGATGAAAAGGGACATTTCAGACCTGAGGAAACAAACAAAGGATGTAAACATCCTGTTGGGTTGAATAGTTTAGAAACAACAAAGAGCTCCTCATCCTTCACGGCTTTGCTCAAACGTCACCTTCTCAGTGAGATCTCCCCGCCCCCCCCCATCTCTCTCCTGCTTTCTTCTCCCTGCAGCCTTTACCAGCTTCTCACATGCTCTATGATGTCATTTTTTGTTCGTCGTCTTCCCCCGCCCAATTTCCAGAGGGAAGATTTTTGTCTCTCTTGTTCATTGCTGTTTCCCCCAAAACCAAGAAAGATGGTTGGTAACAGTAGGCACTCAATAAATGCTGAGAAGGAATGAATAAGTAGAATAGACACAGATGAGCAAAAACCTTGAGATCATCACAGTAATGGCAGATGAAAAAGACAGATAAAAAAGAATTACGGAAAAGTGAATGGACAAGGAAGGCAATGCAACACAAGAACAATCGGTGCTGCTGATTTGTAGCACCTTGTAAGTGCTAGAGAATATACAGCAACATATATGTAAGAGGGATTCCTCGAAAGACGAGAGAACTGAGTCCAAAATTCAAAAGAACACTCCTTGTTTCAGAAAACTCTGGTAGAGAATGCTCCACACTTATTTCTTGGCAAAGCTATGAATTTCAAGGATACAGAATCCTCCAAGCGTTTTGGTTGAAAAGGAAAAGTGATTCCAAAGAAGAAAGGAATTTCCCACCTGAGGCTTCTCCCCAGCAACACTCCACTTGGTAAGGCCATGAGCACTAGGTTTTGAAGGAAAGACAATCTGAGTTGAGAATAATATTCTCCTGCAGGTGCTGTTTGTTAAAACAGGCAACTGGCAGAAAGAACTTAGGACGCATGCACCTCTGAGCTCCTCTGGGGAAGAAAATATAAATCAATTACATAGGACTCCAGGCAGTTAAAGAACTGATGACTGTCCAGGAAATTTAAATATATAACTAATAATAAACAATTATAGGAACTGTGGTGACAGAACAGAATATAAATATTATGAACTGGGATAATATCAGTAAATAAATAATAATGTAACTATGAAAATCATGAGCTGAAGGGAGGGGAGGTGTTATACTGATATACTTACATTTCATTGCAAAGAGCTAACAAATACCATCTAAAATTGGCACCTGTGGGTAAATAGATACTATCACCATTCCAATCTTTTAATATCTTCCAGAAGCTCTTTTTTAAATCATAAGGGAGACTTTTTTAAGAAATCATTTATTTGAAATTTAACCATTCCTTCAGTTTCACTTCAATTTGTCTTAATTTTACTTGAATGTAAAAATTAAATCTAATGTCCTTGTTCAAAATACTCTAAAGTGAGAAACTATTTTCATAAAAGTTTCCCTCTTCATTTTCTAGAATGATGTTCAACTAATATTGAGGACGATTACTTTGGGGCGGTGCATTGGGGTGCTTTGTACACCCTCATGTGTCCCTGCTCTGTCTGCTGCTTCTTTGATGAGGGCAGTGTTTGTGTGGACTGCCCACAAGTACTGCAGATCTCTCCCTTGGGACCACGGTAGGCTCACTTTCCCTGCCCCTCACCCTCAAGTATGTCACGTGACTTGTTCTGTCTGCAGAATGGGAGAAAATGAATGCTGTCACTTCAGAGGAGAGACGAAAAAAAAATTACTGATATTTGGGGGCTTGTTTGTTACTGCAGCATAACCTGGATTATTCTGACTGATACAATGATCATGTATTGTTTTATAAAAATGACAGAGAAAGAAGGAAGATAAAGAGGGTAGGAAGGAGGGAGGAAGGAGAAAAGTGAGAAGAGAATTAAAAGTAAAAATGCCAAAATATTAATGTGACTGATTCTGCAAGGTAGAAACATGCACCTTTGTTAGTCCTTTGAAATTGTCTCTATTTTCTTTTTATTAAAAAAAGAAAGTGTTGCGGGTGCAAGGGTTCTTCAGTGGTAGAATTCTCACCTGCCATGCAGGAAACCTGGGTCCGATTCCTGGATCGTGCATTTCCCAAAAAAACAAACAAACAAGCAAACAAACAAACAAGAATTCAACAAATGGTGCAGCAGTAACTGGGATACTCAAATGGAAAAAGAAGGAATTGGGACCCCCACCATATAGCATACAAAAAAAAAGCGTTGGTGAGATAAACCATCACGGCTGAGCGGTGCCTCCCTCCTTGGCACACAGTCCTCATGCTCTACACACTATAAACCACAAGCTGTCCCCACCCAGAGCTCCTGCAGGATGGGGCCTGCAAATGCAGGGGCATTTCACTCAGCACAAGTGAAATCCTTGAGCCGGCAGAGAGGCCAGAAGGAGCTCTGGGATTGAGTAAAAGACCCTGGAAGACAGAACTTCCAGCCACATGCCCATATGCTGAACCGTGGGGGCCCAGAACCTCATTTTGCAGATAACAAATCCCAGGCCAGTCTGGTGGGCTGCTGTGCGGTTTCGGGGCAAAGCAGAGGTGGGGAACAAATGCAAGCTCAGGTCCGTCTGCTTCCTGGGCCCATGAGGGGGGCTTATGGGAGAATGGGTGAAGGGCCCACAGCTCTGGGGAGTGAAGGAGCTTCAGGGTCCCCAGACCCAGGGCCTCCACTTGGCCCGAACCTGGCTGTGGGTTCTGGGCGGGACGGGGTCCACTGGCCTAGGCGGGCACAGGGCCAGGGCTGCAGTGTCGGCAGGTGTTTGAGTCAGAATTCCCCAGGGGACAGAGCCAACAGGAGATATATAGTGTAAATATTATGAAGTTTATCATAGGAATTGGCTCACATTACTGTGGGGATGGGCAAGTCCAAATTCCATAGGAGGGGCTGCAAGCTGAGTATGCCAATGAAGGCTTTTGATGAATTCCAGGGAGAAGCTGACGGCTGAAGTAGGGGTGGAAATTCTCCCTTCTGACTGCTGAAGTCATCTTTTCTCCCTTTAAGGCCTTCAGCTGATTGGATGAGACTCTTCTCGTTGCTGAAGATAATCTCTTCCACTGGCTGTGGATGTCATCACCCGCCAACACAACCAACTTCCTGAGGGTGTAAGTCCATGAGATGTCCTCACAGCGACCATCAGGCCAGTGCTTGCTTGACCAATGAGCGGGCACCATCATGTGGCCAAGATGGCACATGAGCTTCACCATCACCCCAGTGCAGCCGGGCAGTCAGCCCCCCACAGGTGGGGGCAAGGAAGGCCGCCAGAGGGCTGGCCCATGGGGAGGGAGCCTCAGGCTGACAGCTGGCCTGGCACTGTCCTCAGGAAGAGCCTGCTCAGGAGAAGTCACCCATGGTGAGAGGGGGCCTCCATCCCGCCCGCCTGGAGGCTGCGGAGATGGCTAAAGAGGAAGACAGAGGCTCAGCCCGAGCAAGCAGGATCCACAGGGGTTTTAGTGCTCAAGAGGAGAACGCCTGGGGATTCCGGGAGCAGCTGCCATTGCCACCCTCCCGGGCACTTCCTCGCTCCGCGGGGCTGGTGGGGGAACTGTCCACGCCTCACCACCACCTTCCATCACCTAGAACCTTCTTCAGGGCCTGAGGCACACAGCGGCCAGTAAAGACGGTGCTTGGGGGACATCATGGACCAGATGCAGCGGGAAGCCCCCTGTGGGTTAGTACAGGAGGAAGGCGGGAGCAAGCTCCAGGACGGGCCAAGGAAGCCCGACGTCCAAGCGAGGGGAGACTGGGGGAAAGGCAAGTCCCGTATGATCACCAGGAAGTGGGGGTCTCAAATGCAAACCAGGGAGAGGAGCTGGGGGCAGCTGAGCCCTGGATCAGTCATTTCACCACGGTGGGAAAAGATGGGATCTCCATGGTATGGACAAGGAAACTGAGGCTCAGAGAGAAGCAGAGTCCCCCCCACCCCCAATGTCACTCAACTGCAAGGGACAGAGTGGGGGCCCGACCCCAGGCAGCAGGGGCGGTGGGGCGGAGGCGCCACAAACAGCACCCTCTCTGGGCAGCTGCCTCTCCTGGTGTCCCCTTGGTGACAACCGGGAAGTGGCCCCACCGTGTTAGTGGGGAAGGTCTTCGCTGGTTGGCGTCGTTACCTGGCCCTCACCCTCGCTGCCTGCCCTGAGTGACCGCCTGGCACAGGGTCACTCTCTGGGACCCCAGAGGCCACACACCCCGAGTCTCCACTTCCCTGTGTGGGAAGGAGCTGAGTAATTGAACCCCTTCCTGAGCCTGCTAGGAGCAGGTGAGCCCGCCGCAGCCAGGACGCTGGGGCTGCACGGGGCGAGAGCTACCCATCCCGAAAGCGGGGGCCCGTCTCCTCAGGCCCCTCCATACCCGAGAGGTGAACACTGTCCAGAGGCCTTGGCGCCCAGAGAGCCGCCCCCTTTCTCATCCTACGGCAGGCGGACACCCACCCCAGCCCAGCCCTGTCTGCAGCCTGGAGACATGGGGACTCCCCCGGGCCTCCTCGAAGCCCCTCCAGCAATCCACCCCCAACCAGGTAACAAGACCCCCTAACTGCCCCTCTGGGGCCACATTTGCTGGCAATCCCAGGGCTAAAACTATCTAGCCAGGGCAGGGAGCTCAGTGTGTGCAGCAAAGCCGCCTGCCCAGCCCATCATTCCCTTCCATGGAAGAGAAAGGCTGATGGGGGAGAAATGGAGCAGCAGAGCATGGCCGGGCAGCCAGCTCTGGGCGTGGGGCTGAGGGGGGGCGATGTGGGTCCGCCCTGGCCCCAGACAAAGCGCACCAGGCTGGGCAGAGTTCCCGCCTGCTTTGGGTCAAGAGAGCAGCTAATCCCACCTGGTTTCTCGGGTGGGGGCTGGGGGAGGTCTGCCGTCCATCGGGACCCACTACTCCTCACTCCCTGGGCTCGGGAGTCGGCACTGAGCATGGCACCCCGCTTCAGCCACCACCTTGCAAAGTGGTTACTGTATCCCCACTTGTCAGAGGGAAACCGAGGCTCAGGGAGGGGGAAAAGGCTCACTGTAGTTGTCTGAATTATGCCCTCCCCCCAAAAAAATCCTAATCCCCAGTAACTGTAAATGTGACCTTATTTCAAAATTGGATTTTGCAGGTATGATTAAGTTAAAATGAGGTCATATTGCCAGAAGGGAGAAAAGTGTAATAAAATAAGGAAGGCATCGGTGTCCAAGAGAGACCAATCAGAGTCAAGAGACTGTTCTGGAGGCTGCTCTAATGCAAGCTTCAGTTAGACAGTGTTAATTGCCATGGTCTGCTAACCCCCAACCAGCATCACTCCTGTTGACTTTTAAGAAAACCTAGGGCTCAAACTGAGCCTCTATAAAGGTTTCCCTGCAACTTATAATTTCCAGAGTGTTCCTAGGTCAGATAAATCCTATAACCCAGAGGAACCAACCTCTCCAAGATTATCAACTTCTTACATCCCCCTCTCCTTTAGTGTGGGCACCCCTTCTCAACATGAAAAAGTCAGAAGGAACATTGCCCAAAAATCCCTATAGATTGGGAGAAGGATTAAAGGAGAAGGAGGAGGTGTAACAGAGAATATGGGACTTAAATGAGTATGGCTGCTGAATCACTATATTAATATTCCTTCTAGCCTCCAGTGCTTTGGAGCAGCTGGAAGGAAAAATCTGAGATGGTGGAAAGGTAGCCCATGACAAACTCTGGGATCTGTTCTGTAACTGCTTGTTAAAGTGTGCTTTGAAAAGTATTGCTTGCTTCTTTCCTTGCTCTATATATATGTTATATTTTACAATTTTAAAAGTTTTTAAAAAATGAAGTCGTTCAGGATTTGGGTAGGGGGTGGAGTCTAAATCCAGCAAGTCAAAGGAGGGGGAGGTTTGGACGTGGAGACCCGGGAACAAGGAGGCAGAGATTGGAATTGTGCCAGGATCTCCTGGAGGGGGCAGGGAACAGATTCTCCCCTAGAGCCTTCCGAGGGAGCTCGGCCCTGCCAGCATCTCTGTTCTGGACTTCCAACCCCAGAACTGTGCGAGAATAAAGCCTTGTGGTTCTAAGCCACCTGGTTTATGACAATGTCCAGCAACCACAGGATGGTACAGCTACTAAGAGAGGGAACCGGGAGGCCAGCCCAGGTGGAGGCCGGGGCGTGGGGCTTGGGGCTTGGCAGGTTCAGTAAGAGCTGCTGCCCCCTAGCCTGTGGCTCACCTGTGTATTCATCTCCTGTTGCTGCCATAACAAAGTGGGTTTCTTATAGGCTTGGAGGTTAGAAGTCTGAACCAGCCTCATTCACCTAGTCAAGGTGTGGGCAGGGCAGGTGCCCACTGGGGGCTGCAGAGCAGACGCTCCCGCCTGGTTCAGTCTCTGGAGGCACCTGCATGCCTGGGCTTGTGGCCCTTCTCCCTCGGCAAGCTCTGCTTTTGCCATCACTTGGCCTTTGGCTCCTCGCCTCACAGGGACCCTGGGATTGCCGGATAACCCAGTAAAATCTGCCCTCTGCAAACTCCCCTCTGTCCCAGAA
>PVIY010005854.1:74790-91614 GCA_004026745.1 Myrmecophaga tridactyla
GTGTAACAATGAGGAAACTGAGGCACAACCCGGTACAGGATATGAGTCACCCTGGCCAGGGATGGAGCCGGACTGCAGCGCAGACCCTCAGGCCAGCGGAGCGCCCCATCCCTGCAGGAGGCAGCCTGCCCCACGGGGGAGTCAGCACCATGGGGTCGGGGTGGGGAGGCGGCCACCGGCCCAGTGCAGAGCTCGGTTCTCGCAGAGGCTGGCCATGAATGCACAGCGACTCTGTCCGCAGCAGGTGAGGCCGGTTTTAGGCACTAAATTGGGGATGAGAACAGGGCCTGCTCCCAGGCAGTTGGGGAAAGAAGCAGATAACTGTCTCCGACAGCCGAGCCCAGGGCCAGGCACAAATGCTCAGCTCAGTAAATATTTAGACTAAATATTAAGTATTTTTTATGCTGGGGTGGATCCAAGGGAAACCAGCCTATGCAGGGGAAGGGAGCTGGGCCATGCCCCTGACAACTGGTTTTCCATCCACATGGGGTCAGCTGGGTGAGTCTCAGGCTCTCTCCTAGGAGAACTTGCTTAGGCAGAGGCAGCTGCGAGTGGCCTCTCTTACCGTGAGGTTCTCCAAGTCTTAAAGTCACCGTTAGGGAGCACCGTCAGCTTTCTAAAGTTGGGGAGCTGTCCCCCTGGTCTCCCCCCACACCCTGAGGCTCGGCCCCTCCCCAGTGCCCCCTACCCCGCCAAGCCCAAGCCAGGAAGCAGGGACCCCAGAGCTGGCCCATGAACTGTCAGGAGGGGTCTGCCGTGCCTGCCTCCGAGGCTCCCCCCAGAACCAGCTGCACCCCGGGATCTCAGCTCTGATGTCCCGCTGGCCCTGACAGGGGCAGGGGTCTGCTCTTCTCCAGGCTGCTGGCCCCTCCCACTGCAGCTTCGGTGACCCTGGCTCCCCAGCCCCTCCATCTCCAGCCTAATGGGGAACAATGATTGCCGCATAAAATATTCATGGCAGGCCAAGCCTGAAACAGGGCTGAAAGGAAAGGGGGGAGATTTTTATCCCAAACAAAAGCCAGATGCTGTGACCTAAAGCCATGAGGTCGGCTGCTCGGAGCTGCCCCTCAGTCCCCCCACGTCCAGCCCCAGGAGGCCCTCAGGGGGACGTTCAGGGGGACCTCGGGGTGGGGGGGGGGCGCGTGCTCACAGGCTGTGTGTGACCTAACACTTCGCCATCACTGACTTGAAATCCTCCATAAACTCTGAACAAGGGACCCCACACTTTCACTTTCACTGCACCCCACAAATCAGGAGAGGTCCCGGCTGTCAGGGAAGGCACTGGAGGTCCAGCTGTGGACGCATGAGCGCTGTCCTCTCAGACCCGGCCAAGGTGAGGGCGACCCCTGCCCCCTCCGTCCCCTCATTTCATCCTCTAAGCAACCCCAGAGGCGCACTCCCCGGCCACCAACTAATGACTGCCCCTCACAGGGCGCTGTCCGTGAGGTGACCCTCCAACACCCCCCGGAGACGACAGATGTTAGAAAAAGGAGAATCGAGAGGATGCCCCAGATTCTGGACTCCGCCCCCGGAAGGATGGTTTAGGGGTTGGTGGGTGCATCGGGGTGACTGGGAGTTCACTTATGGTCATCAAGTGGGGACCCCGAGTTGGCAGGTGGGTGTTTGAGCTTCACATGCAGTGGCGAGGTCTGCCTAGAGGTGAGTCCAGGCTGCCCCAGGGGTCCTTAGGCCAGGAGGCGGGCAAGGGTCTCCCACCCAGGGGGTGAGCAGGAGGGGAGAAGGGTGCAGAGGCTGGGCCTGGGGGAGCCGACACCAGAGGTCACAGAGACGTGGGGGAGCACCTGGCAGTGGGGACAACAAGGGCAGTGAGTTGTGCCATCTGGTTGTTTTCTTGTTGCTGTTGTTTTTGTGTGCTGTATGTGGGGGTCACATTTCATTCTTTTTCCATGTGAGTATCTCTTATTGCAGCACTATTTGTTGGATTTTTGTTTGGTTTGGTTTTTTTCGTTTATATATTTGGAAAGTGCATGGGCTGGGAATCGAACCCGGGTCTCCTGTATGGTAGGCGAGAATTCTACCACAGCCGTCTGGGGTTTTACGAGGCAGAGCTGGGGGACTTAGGGAGAGGAAAGGACAATGGTAAGGAAGCAGCCAGTTAAGCCTGAGGACACTGTCCCAGCTCCAGTCCCAGGGATGAGGGTGGGGGCAGGAAGAGCCCTTTCTTAGAGGGCCCCAGGGGACTCGGGGTCTTCGGTGGGGGCCAGGCCTCAACACAGCTGGTGGAGGGAACAGTCAGAGAGAACGCTGCTGCTCGAGGGTTTTGCTGATGAAATGAAATGTTGGTTGGATTAGTGGATGGATGGGTGGATGGGTGGGTGAGTAGATGGATGGGTGGGTGATGGGATGATGGGTTGCATGAATGAATGAATGAATGACAAAGAAAGAACAAAATGGGGTAAAGAACCACCCCAGCCCCCACCCTATTATTCACCCCCTGCAAATGCCCCCCCAGATGGGTCTGCAGTGCAAACCACCTGTGCTGGAATTTGTGCTCCTGTTTTTCTGGTTGTTCCCCCCCCACCCCACCCCCCACCCCCGCTCTTGCTCACGGCTTCTCCTAGGAGACCACCGAATTATGATGCAAATGTCACACTGTTCCGTTCATGGACGCAGTCACAGCGCCTGTCTGTACTTATCTGCCGAGCCGAAACTCTGCGCTCTGCCTAGTGCAGCCGCCTTTCTGCCGGGGCGTTGACTGCGTGGCCTGACACTGAGCGGGTGGGCAGTTAGCGGCAAGGAAAGCTAGATCTGCGCTTGTTTGTGACACCGACACCCAGCCACCTTGAACGCACCGGTAATCTCCGGTCTGCAGAAGGAGGAGGAGAAGCAATGGGGCGGGGGAGGGGGGCTGCGGGGGGGGGGGCGGGTATTGGCAAAGCCGAGGAAGCTTCTGGCAGGCGATGACAAACCCAGCCACCACCTGAGCATCATCCGTGTTGCCATTTCTCTTACCGAAACAGCACTTTGTGATTTCAAATACACTTTTACATTTATTTCCTAACTTGATCCCAGACAGGACAGTATGTGGCAGGGGTGCAGCGGCACCAGGGAGTTGGGGGATCTGCCAGGGTGCTCTTTTGCATGACATCCTGGAGACCCCCAGAGGGGTGCAAGGAAAAGGGGTGGCCAGCCCAGCATGACCAGTGGGCAGCGCGAGGGACAGCGTGGAGGCGGCAACAGCAGGTTCCAGGCTGCGTTCCCTCTCACCCCCCACGCAGGCTTTCCTCTGCAGCCACCCGAGGGGTGCACACGGCCCAGGTCTGGGCTGCACTTTGGGGGGTTCCTGACACTAACAGCCCCAGACGACCCCCCAGAACAGAGCTCCAAGGACTCTTTTAGTGCCCCACTTAGATGGGGAAACTGAGGTTAGGGGGTTTCTTGGCCCTCCCTTGGCTTCTGACCCCAAGGGGAGGGCGTGTGGTGTCTTACCCCCATACCCAGAGGGAGGCTCAGCGGCTGTCAACAGCAGGCGTTGATCTGCAGTACTCGGACTGGTGCCCAGTGGGCAGCCCCAGGGACCTTCCCTGCCTCAGCCCCACAGTGGGGGTCCCCTGGCATTGGGGTGCCAACAGCTGTGGCAGCAGAGTGGTGGGCACCCCTTCCCTCCCCCAGCCCCTGGCTCGACCCCCCCCCCTGGGCTGGCCTGTACTGGGGCTCGGTCAGTCCGCTTGTGCACTGAGTGCCCGGTGCTGGGGACGGCTGGGGCAGCCAGGAGGGTCCATCCCAGGAAGGGTGCCTCGGGTCCTGGGGTGCTCCCATTGCCTTGACCAGGTCTTCCCTCTACCATGGAGCAAGAGGGCCGGTTCTGGGTGCACAGGACCCCATCCGCCCAGGCAGGGAGGCCCAGGGGAGCAGCTTGGGATTGTAGGTGGGTGAGGGGTGGGGAGGTGGGGGAAAGGAAGTGAAAGGAGGGAAGGAGAGGACGGAAGAGGGGAAGGAGGAGAAGGCGGGGGGGCAGGGGGGGGGACAGGAATGAGGGGAGGGGCAGGAGCAGCCAGGGACTGCGGCACTGAGGAGGGCCCATTCAATCTCTTCACCCCTTTTTGCAGTGAGGAAGCTGAGGTTCGGGAAGTTAAATGCCTTGCCCAGGTCGCAGAACCCGTGACCCAGGGCTGAGCGACCCTCTCCCACTCCTGAACCCTCTCTGACCTCCCTCCACCTGCCCCGCGGGGCCGTTCCGGAGCTTCCATCTCTCCTGACGTCTTAGAGAGCACATCCCCTGGTGGGGCGCTGTGCACCCCAGCAGGCCCTACGCCCAGCCTCTCCGGGGTCACAGGAACAGCCAGCAGGGTCTCCCTTCAAAGCAGGTGGCGCCTCCGGGTCACCAGATTGCGAAGACTCTGAAGGCCCTTCCCCACTCCCAGCCTCAGTTTCCCCACCTCTAGGATGAGATCATTACAGAACCGATGAGTCAGCGCCTGTGGCAGCCTGCTGAGAATTGCCAGGTGCCAGGCAGGTGTGGGGGGCTGTCAGGACAGGCAGTTGCCAGGGTGACGGAGCAGCTCGTTCAGAGGGTAAATACTAGCGGCCCCGTGGGGCAGCTGTCCCGTCGCATCTGCCATTGAAGACTCACGTGGCCACAGCGGGGAGGTGGGCAAGTGGATGTGGCCCGAGGGACCCCACTGCTCTCAGCCCCGTGGCTGCCCTGTCCAGAGAGATGGCCCTTTAGATCACAGGGGCTGCTGACCAACTTCTTCCAGAAACTTCCCCAGGGGCAGCGCTCCCCCTGTTTCCCGAGTTCACTTTGGGCTCAGACGCTGCCCACCCCCCACTCCCCTGCCTCGTCCGTATGTGGGTTCCAGAAACTCTGGGCCCCAGGTAACCCAGAGCTGGCCCCGGTCCCCCAGGTGCTCACAGCCACCAGGTGGAAGGAAATGGTCACATAGAGTGGGGTCAGGCTGGGAATGGCTTCTCCCAACGGAAACTTCCAGATTCTCAGACGATGACTAATAACTCCTAAGAGTGAGACATTTCTATGCTGCCAAACGCGCTCACCCCAAAACCATGCAGGACCCTCCCCTGACTCCTCTGCTACAAGTGGGGATATGGATTTGTGTTGCGTCGCAGTGGAAGGACGCGGGGGGCCAGGCCAGGACGGCACTGGGGCTCCTCGGACAGCTCTCCGCCTGGCCTGTGGGTCAGCCCGGGTGAACCCCGCAAGGCAGCAGGGGGAGGCTGCTGTCCCACCTTCCACGTGCCAGGCCTGTTAAGCAACAGGCTGGTCCCCACCGTGGAGGGGACATAATTGCTCAGACAGGCCTGGAGACGCGGACGCTTGGCAAGCAGGATGCCAAGGCCATTGGAAATCACCAGGATGGTAAAGCAGGAATCGTCCACCTCTGAGCAGCAGGACCCTGAGGAGCTAGCGTGGTGAGGAGAGAAGAGGAGGAGGAGGAGGAGGAGGAGGAAGGGAAGGAGAAGAAAAAGAAGGAGGAGGAGGAGGAAAAAAAGGAGAGGAGGAGGAGGAAGAAAAGAAAACATGGGTTCCAGGCACCCCATATTTCCAAAGAGGCAGGTTTTGGACACTCAGCCCCACTCCCTCCCAGGGGTGAAGGGGTGGGAGGGGGTGAAGAGCCTGAGAGGGAATTTCCTGGGCTGCCTGTTGGACCCTGCAGGAACTGCCCCCTGTCCCAGTGCCGGGGGAGTCGAGGGGTCCTGGGCCTGGACCTTCACCTGCTGAGTGAGTCCCAGGCAGGCCAGGGCAAACCAGTGCAAAGCTCCTGGGGTGGCCCAGCGCCTGGCCTGCCTGGAACAGTGCAGTGGGGGAGAGGAAGGGAGAGGAGTCCCAGGGTCAGACCAGGAAGCTCTTGCAGGCCACTGGGGAAACGTGGGCTTTTCCTCTGAGCTGGGGAGGACCCAGCAAGCTTCCAGGTGCCTCATCTTCCAACAGGCTTGCTCTCCTTGCTTGGAGAAGAGCCTGGGGTTTAAGGGCAGAGGGAGCAGACAGCCCAGTGAGGAGGGGCTGCTGTAATGGTGTGTGTGGAGAGGCAGAGCAGGGGCTGGACTGGGGGTGTGTGTAAGAAGACAGGGCCCATGGGGCTTGGGGACACTGGCCATGGGCTGAGGACACCAAGGCTCAGGGATGGGGCCTGGCCCCCCAAGCAGCAGGGCAGCCCACCCTCCGGCCCTGCACGTGGATTTCCAGGTGAAAGGGACCCCAGCCACAATCCCTGCCAGAGGCAAGGATTCTCCAGGAGGCCCCACCTCCAGATCATGTTTTAATTACTTGGAAATAATCAGCTCTGTGACTTCCAATATCCTGAGAATTTGAGCCCTGCCTTTGGTGGAAAAACACCAAGCAGCACATGGCCATGACAGAGGGTAGGTAGGGAGAGGGTGTACCCGTTCTGGGGCGCTTGGGCCTAACCAGCACAGAGGGCTAGGGGGTCTCCAGCAACCCCTGTTCCACTGCTGGCTGCATTTAGCCCTTTTCAGTGCAGTGTGAAATGAAATAGTCCAGTCCATTTGTGTCCTCAGTTCTTCACTGAGCCTCTACTTCAGACAAGAGACCACCCCCAAGCACGCTGGTGGGCTGAGCCAAACCCCCACCCCAGGCCTTGAGGAGCTTGCAGACCAGAGGGGGAGACAACAAAAGCCACACATTCCCACAGAACACACAGCCAGGAGAGTGCTGCTCAGATAGAGCAGGCCTTGCGGGAGAACAACTTCAGATGGGCAGTCCAGGAGGGCTGCCCGAGGAGGAGGCCTCGAGGCTGAGATATGAAAGGGGATGAGAACAAGCCATGCATTAACCAAAAACCAGTGGCCCTGCAACAGTCACGTGCCAAGGAACAGAACAGAAGGGAGGCAGGTGGCACTGGGGTGTAGGGACCCAGGGCGAGCACGGAGGGGCTGATACCCAAGCCCCCTGCACAGCCAGATGGGGCAGGGCCTGCACTTCACAGTTTGCAAAGCACTTTCCTGCCTGTCTTCTCAGGGGATCCTATGAGGAATGTGTCCTTATCCCCATTCTACAGATAAGGAAAGTGGAGGCTCTGGGAGGGGAAGTGACCCTTCACAAATCTCAGAGCCGGGACCTACCCCCAGAGCCCTGTCACTCTTGGTCCAACCAGCCCAGGCTCAGCTCAAAAGGGATGATCTCCCCTTCCCCTGGGCCATGGAGAAGAATCTCTGTAGGACTGGCCTGCCAAGTCAGGACCAGGAGGAGGGCCGGAGATGTCCAGCCAACCACATCTCTCCTCTAGACAACTACAGCTGCTTCCCGTAGGCCCCCTGCACCCCTGTGAGGACCCCCTCCAGCTCTGAGGATGATTCTCTGTTTATTCTCCTCAAAGCGGCTTAGGGGAACTTTCTACTGCACAAATCAGATCCTTTCCTGGACTTTCCATGGCTCCCCATTGCCTTCAGGAGAGCCTGGCTCAGAGGCCCTTTGAACCCTGACCTTTGCTGACATTTTCTGCCACATCACCCCTGATCCACTCCCCAAGTCTTCTGTGAACCCAAACCCCCACCATTACCAGATCAGAGAGATTATTATTACATCACTCTCACTTCCACCCAAGAAGGCCCTACCCTGGATGGCCCCACACAATTTCCCCACCTAACAAACACCGTGTGCTCCAAGACACAGCATCCCCCTGCCCCCCACCACTTTATTATGATCTGTGATGCTTACAAGCCTATGACCACGGGGTCCAGCCTCCAAGGAACACAATGTCCACAGAAAAAGAACTTTCAAAACTACCTGCTTCAAGGGGTGCACAGGTAGTTTAGTGGTTAGAATGCCCGCCTTCCATGTGGGAGACCCGGGTTCGATTCCCGGACCATGCACCCCAAAAAAAAAAAACTACCTGCTTCACATTCTCAGATATGTTAGACTTTGGCAATACTTCTTTTGAAACCCTCCTCCTCCCCTTTCCCAGTGCCCCCTAACCCATCACAGCTGTCCCTGTGCCTCCCAGCCTTCCCTGGAAAATCCCAATGAGCCTCTGTCCTCTCTCCCCATTCCCCCAGATCTGGCATTGCCAGACCTCAAAGGGAGCCTAATGGGCTTCTCCCCCCACCCCCCACCTTTGGAGGTGTCCCTGTCTGTCTTTGAGTCCACTTTCCCCATCAGACTGAGTGCTCCTTGGCAAGGGTGGCCACGGAAGAATCGTGACCTGCAACTTGGTCTCACAAGCAGGGGACAAAGACTTGACCCTCCACCCCAGCTGCGAGATCCCTGGCGGCCAGGGTGCCACATTCGGTGATGGGGAAGTGTTGCAGGTGGCTGCCCAAAGCAGAGGCACTACTGAGAACAGATCTTAGCTGAATGTAGAGAGCTGTGGCCTGAGAGGGCAAAGTGAGCTGGCTCCAGCCTCTGCTCTGCCCCCACCTGCTGATGACCTTGGTCAAGTCTGCTCCCCGCATTGGTTTCCTACGCTGTGTAGCAGATTAGTACAAACATATCAGCTTGAAACAACACCCACTTCTTAGCTCACAATTGTGTAGGACAAAACTCCAGGCAGAGTGTCACTCTGCTCAGGGTCTCAAAAATCCAGGGGTTAGCCAGCTGCATTCTCATCTGGAGCTCAGGACTCTCTTCCAAGCTCATCCACCTGTTGCAGAAATTCAGTCCCTTGTAGTTTAGAGCTGATGTTTCACCTTGCTGGTGATCAATTGAGAGCCTTGCTCAGTCCCAAGATCCACCTGCTTCCTTGCCACATGGCCCGCTCCATCTTCAAAGCTAGCAGTGGAGAATCTCTCTCACATCAGCTCCCTCTCGTGGTTCAGATCTCTCTCTCGGCAGTAGAGTCCAGGCCCTTGGAAGGGATCTCCTGATTAGGTCAGGCCCACCAAAGGTAATCGTACTGTTTTAAGGTCAATTTGTTTGGGACCTTAACTACATTTACAAAATCCCTTTTCAGTTGCACCTAGATTCATACTTAACTGAATAATTGAGAGAAGGTGGGTGTCCATCAGGCAGCAAGAATCTTGGATTCCATCTCAGAATTCTGCCTAGCACCAACCCCCACCCCGCCCCCAGCAACTCCCTTCCTTCCTAACTGGCATTGAAGATATGAAAATAAGAGCCATATCTGAGCACAGCACTTTTATATCCCCATGGAACTTCCCTATTTTCTTTTGAGGGAGGAGAGTAAAAAAAAGTTCTAACCCTCAGAACCCATGAAGCTCCAGGCAGCCAAGGGGAAGTGCTTCCCACCTCAGCACAGCTTCAGGTCCATTCCAGTAGTTATTACACACATCCTGCAAAGCCTTCTGCAAGCTATAAAAACATAGGTCTCACATTTTTCAAATCATAACATTTTTATAGAGGTCTGTCTGTCTGCATTAGAAATCCCCACCCATGCATATAAATTGTCAATTTTAATTGCCAATTGATCGCCAATAGTTGCATCAGAAGGAGCTGAAAAGAGTTACCATTATAAACAGACCAGAATAGAAGGCTAAGGAAATTCCCTTTACGAGGAGGAGAAATGCTTTTCTCATTTCCACAGCCTCAGTTTTACAGCTTTAAGCAGGAGCCCGAAGGAGACACTGAACTTAAAATCTCACCGATCCATTAGAGCAGCTCCAGAAACAGGCAGATCAGAGAGATCCAAAGAACCCCAAAGGGTGACCGCCTTTTTCAGCAGACATAGAAATTTATTTCTGGAGTGAGCTCACCTCCCAGGGAAGCGCACAAGATAAACAACAGAGGGTTCTATCCATCCCAAAACAGACAACATAGAAACCCGTGTGGAACGAAACACAAGTGATCTCCCAAGCCCATGGCCAAAACTGGCCATCAGCCCAACCAGACCTGCATCTGGGGACCTGGTGACACAGCAGTGGGGGTCACTCATGCCAGGAGATAGCAGAATCCTCAAGGCAAACAGACAAAAATAAACATTAGAAGATAGCCAGATTCCCTGCCATCTGCTGCCCAGTGGAGAACCAGTCAGACCAGCTTCCCACCCTAGAAATACAAGAGCCAGGCACCGATCAGAGCCAGAAACAGCCAGAAACACACACACACATTGAGAGCCAGCAGGAGTTGCTTTGCTTATACTGGTGTGTGAGAGCCTCCAGGAATGGAGGGGTGTTGCCAGGCCCAAAGAACCGGGAGAGGCCCAGAGATGTGGGTCCACCAGGGGCCAGCTGGCATCTCGCTGGGACCTCCGACCAGGAAAAGAGGACATTTAGAGAAGCCACTTACTTCCAGAGAAGGTTTGCAAGCGAGTCCAGACTTACGAAGGTTGGTTTGCTAAATTCAAACAGACAAGAGTGCTTAAGGAGAAATGAGACACAAGATTACGAAGCCTGCAGAGTTTGCAGTCCAGGGTGGGAAAATAGCAATTTTCTTCCACACTCAGCATGTCTGCACAGGTTGTCACCTATGCCCAGACACGCAGCAAGGCAAAAGTCAGGCGGAGTGCAGGAGAGACAGCAACTTGAACGCTCAGTGTGCCGTTTATTTGGGGACTCGGAGCGCAGCAGGCTGACCCTCACTGCCATTGCTGTGTGATGGCGGTTTCCAGAGCCCCTCTCCTCGGCAGCGGGACTGGGGTGACCGTGCTTATGCAAGCCCCAGTTTCACCTTCACGGGGATAAATAAAAAAGACCTTCATCTATGTGACAAATATTTTTGTATCCTAGCTGCCAGGCACTGTTCTTGGGGCTAGGGAGGTGGCAGGGGTGTGGGGCAGGGAGACTGAAGGGTCCTGGTCCCCACCCTTGGGGAGTTCCCACTCCAATGCAGAGACCAGACAGTAAACAAAGGAATCGGATGAAGCATCAGGAAGTGGCCAGGGCTGCGTGTGGCAGAGAGAGTTTGGATTGGAGGTGGCTGTTTCAGATGGGGTGGATTTCTGGGGTGGCTTTGCCGGTGACCCAGGGGTTCCAGTCATGAGACCTGTCCTTATTAAAACAATTTGGAAACTTCTGTTCAGCTCCTAGGCTGGCTGAGTTGGCAGGGCCCTTAGACATCCAATCTTCCAACTTTGCTGTGATTCACTTAGGGAAACTGAGACCCTGAGAAGGAAAGTGACCGTCCTGGGGTGAGATAGTTGCAAAAACTGGTGGGACTTAGGCCCCATCTGCCCAGCCCAGCAAGCCCACCATACAGCGTTGGGTCCTTTGGATTAGGGGGATTATGTCCCAGAGACCCCCTTCCCTTCTCCTCCCCCTCCCCCACCCAGCAGTGCAAAGAGCTAACTACTCAGTTGGCAGGATGCTTCCGGGCCTCATTATGACTATGCAAATTAATATTTATTATGCAATTATTCATCTTTGTAATTGCTAGTATTTCAAGGGGAGCACAAAGGCTTTAATTAGACACTGTGAATATTATTAAAATCTCTCAGGAAGAGAGGGTCCCCTCCCCCCACGGCAGCCCTGGTGTCCAGCTGCCTCCAGAAGGTTCTCGGAACCTGGGTTGGTCAGCACGAGCTTTGTTTCCCCACCCAGATCCTCACTTGGGCTGTTTGGTCCATGGTTGGTTTTGTTTTTAACTTGACCCTCTGGGAACTTTTGCAGGATCTAAAGACAGACATGCAAGATTCAAAGGCACGGTGGCCAGCAGCTGAGTGGCAGCACCCAGCAGCTATGAAAGAACCCAGAGCCAGAGGACCCACTGACCCTGCATCCTGCCGTCCTGATGCCCAGCCACCCGGACTTCCTGCCACCTCTCCCACACCCTTGGCCACGCAGCACTCCCGTCTCCTTCCCAATGATGCTGAGAAGAAAAGAAGCCCACGTAGGTGGCCTCAAAGGAACGGTGGGAAAGGCAGGCAGCACCTGGAGGGAAGGGGTCTTGCAAACAGCTTGGGAGAAAGCCCTGAGTGTGCAGAGGGACCCAGGTGGCACAGCACTAGGCCAGGGAAGACGAGGGCTGGGACAGGCCCCTGGACAAAGGCCGGGCAGTGACAGCCACGCTGCCCAGAGCAAGGCCGATAACAACCTCTCCAAGGGACGACCCCAGGGAGGCGCCCCACCCGCCCCTCTTCCGCAGAAGGACCAACAGCCCTCAGCAGGGGCTACAGGGACTTGGTCGGTGGGCAGAGAGGGGCAGGGTCTCCACGATGCTCAGCAAACCCACCATCATGGGGGCTTCCCATCACCCTCATAAAGGCAAAACATTCCACGTGAAAGGAACCCGGGCACCAAACAGATATCTGTGCATGAATGCTCATGGCAGTGTTCTTCCCAAAGGCTGGGTGCCGTCCAGGTCCCTTGACAGACGAATGGACAAACTGCACTCATCCGTGCAGTGGAATACTATTCAGCTGTGAAAAAGGATGACGTGTTGAGACGTGCTGCCACACGGATGAACCTTGGAGACATGATGCCAAGTGAGGGACGCCACACACAGAAGGACCAATGTGGGTGATTCCACTGACATATCATGTCTAGAACAAGCAGTTGCAGAGTAGGTTAGAGGGTACCAGGGCCAGGGGGTGGGTGTACCTGCCTAATGGGGACAGAGTTTCTGTTTGGAGTGATGAAAACATTCGGGAATGGATGGGTGGTGACGGTGACACAACACTGTGGATGTGATTAATGCTACTGAATTGTACACGTAACAATGGTTAAAATGGCACCGTAATAAAATATAAAACTGTAAGGGGGGTAATAAATAAAGCACAGAACCCGGGGACCAGGGGGCCATCTAAATAGGATCATCCATTCACTCCTTGGGTGCCAAGCAGGGGGTGGGGCCCTCCAAGAAGGCTCCCAACAGGGGGTTCTGGGCCAGGACCATGGGGAGAGGGTCATTGTCCCCTACAGCCACCTGACAAATGGGTCTGCCTCGGGGGAGCCCAGTCAGGGCTCTTGTGGGTCTGGGCCCAGGTTCTCACATTCACCTGCTCTATGACCCCCTCCCTGGCTTCAGGTGCTGTGGCTGCAAAATGGGCACTAAACCTCTCACCTGCCTGACCCCAAGGGTCCAGCTGAGATGGCCTCTGTGGGTACCCCAAAGACTGAAGTCCCCGGGCACCCAGTGGGCAGTGGCCTCTCCGAGCGATTGCCCTAAGGTCCCCCTTGCCCCTGACCGCCCAAGCTTCCCTGAGCTGGGTGGAAGGAAGGGCTGGAGCCAGGCACATTCAAAGGCTAGCTCCCGAAGTCCTCAGGTAGACCCTGTGAGGCAGGTGGGGAGCCCAGCCCATGTTTCTGAGGAGGAAACCAAAAAATGAGATGAAGGGGTGCAACCATGGAGGGGCCAGCCTGCAACCCATCACGCCACACCAGAGAACTGAGCCCTGGGGACCTAGGCTCCTCTTCAGATGTGTGGCCTTGGGAAAGTCACTGCCTCTCTCTGAGCCTCAGTATCCTCATCTGTAAAATGGGGACAGCCCACTTTGCCTTCCCAGAAGGGGTGCTCATATGAGTGGCTTGCCGTTGGAGCTGGAACCAGGAAAGCCATGTGGCAACCACAGCCTGGTGCCCCCTGTCCTGGGTCCCAGCTCGGCCATGGTCCCCGCCTCCAGGAATTGACCCTTGCCGAGACCTACCCCGGGGCGCCATCCCTGAGTGACCTCTGAATGTCAGTCCCTGCTCCGGTCCCTACACATCGGCGCCCTGGGGGCAGCCTCCAGCCCTCTACACCTTTATGACCTGACCTACCTCAGAGCCCGCCAGGTGAGCTCACCTGTGCCCATCCTACCTGGGGCTCCCCCGGAGAGCTAGCCCCTTAATCCCAGCACAGCTGCACAAACAAAGGCTTCGGCTCTGGGTTTCACGCAGCTCAAAGACAGGTGCTCTTCTCCTTGGCTTTCCAACCTCCCACACCAGCAGGATTGCTTGGCCTGGGTGGTGCTGGGGGTTGCCTGATGGTTTGCATGGCAGTGAGAGGCCATAAGTGCCCTTGGGGTGGGCGGATCCTGGAGGCTGCAGCTTTCCCAGGGGCCTGTGTGGCAGAGGCTGGAGGAATTGGCTGGCCCTCTAGAGCCCCAAGTGCCAGTCTGATGACCTCACCCTTGCAGCTTCATCCTGAAGGGAAGATCCAGGCCACCTTGGGGTGCTCACCTCGGCCCCCCTCCTTCAGCCTCCCCTGCTCAGGAAGTCAGAGAGATGGAGGGTGCCGCCTCTCTGCAGCCCTGCCTGGTGGGGAGGCGCACACTGGAGAGGGGCTTTGCCCACGCTTGCCCAGGAGACTTTCCTGAGCCTCAGTTTACCCACCCAGGGCTGGTGAGGATGCAGAGAAACAGGACGTTCCCACATTGTTGGTGAGAATGTACTCTGGAAAGTAGTTTAGCAATTTCTTAAAAATTGAAACATGCAACTACCATACAGCACAGCATTTGCATCCTTCACATTTACCCAGAAAAACAAAGATGTAGGCTGACCCGAAAACCTGTACACAGAAGTTTGCAGCAGCTCGATGTCTGAGAGCCGAACCCTGGAAGCAGCCCAGATGGGCTTCAGTAGGGGAAGAGTTAAAGGAGCTCTGGAACTCCAGGCCTGGAAAGGCTGCGCGGCAATAAAGAGGAACGAACAAAACAGCCTAGAAAATCTCCAGGGAATTATACCTAAGGGGGAAAAAAAGTCAATCTCAAAAGGTTCTGAACTGTACAATTCCATTTATATAACATTTTTGAAATGGCAAAATTTTAGAATTGGAGGACAGATAGTGGTTGCCAGAGGTTAGGAACAGGGTGGGAGGCGGGTAAAGGGGAGGGGGGCTGATAATAAAAGGGCACAGAGGGAGCCCACGGTGGTGATAGAGATGCACACCCACACAGCTGGGGAAGTGCAGGGAAATAAACCACGTGTGCAAGTGAAACAGAGTAGTCTACATCAGACGGGTAGCCTGTCTCTGCATCAGTTCCCCACTTGTGAGATGCAGCCAGAGTTTTACACAATGTTACCTACCGCTGGCAGAATCTGAGCGAAGTATACAAGGGCTGTTTGCAGTATTACTATGAATGCATAGGAATCCATAATTAGCTTGGTTTTTTATAAAGTAACATTCAAAAAAGTTGATAGTTACTTTACAAAAAGTGTTCGGAAGGATCTACTAAAGCCGAATATACACCTACCTTGTCACCCAACAATTTCACTTCGAAATATACGTCCCAAAGTCATGAAATCATATGTCTACCAAAGACAGAAAAATATTCGTAGCAGTTTTGGTTTTATTTTTTTAAATAGCCAAAAGCTGAAAAAAATCCAGTGTCCATGAGCAGGAGAAGGAATGAATCGCAGCATTTTCATGTAATGGAAAAATAAAAAGAAAAGGAATAGCCAGCTTCTACACACAAGAACATGGTAGATCTCATACCATGATAAGCAAAAGAGGTCTGAGAGAAATGACCCCAGGCTGTGAGACCCCAGTTATATAAAGTTCTAGAACCCCCAAACTGATCCACAGTGGCAGAGGCCACCAAAAGGCCGTGGGGACAGAGGGAGCTGGATACTGCATCCTGGCTGGCAGCTACATGGCACACAAACATGGAAAAATGGACGGTCCTGTGTCCTTGAGATGTGTGCACTTTGCTGAATGCTGTAACAAAATTAGAAATTGATTAAAGTAATTTTAAAAATATGGCTGGCAGCTGGAAGCTGGCCCAGGCACGTGGTTTGTGGAGATGAGGCTTTGCCCATGACCGCCCCAGGCTTGCTTTCCCAAGGGGAATTCCAGGCACTCAGGCCCCACCCTCCCAAGGGACTCCAAGGGACTCGAAGCCCGTCACCAGGTGTAACAACCAAAAATGTCTCCGGACATTGGCAAGCGTCTCCTGGGGGGGCAGAGTCGCCCCAACTGAGAACTGACCATTGCCGCAAGGGAAGGTGGCACATAGCCGGGTACACTGGAGCCAAAGCAGACTCATCACCACAGCCATTCAATAAACGTGGCCAGAGCATTGGTTGCAGAGAAGACAATAAATGAATCGTCACAGCCTGACGAAGGGCGCAGCAGCAGCCAGGAGAGCAGCAAGCAGATGCAGCCACGGTGGCCAGGAGAGACAGTGCTTACAACATAGTGACGGGGCCCAGAGCTTCTTGAGGGCAACTGTGCCTCCCGGCCCAAGCACATCCCTGCCCTGTCCCCTCCAGCCCCTGAGCCCTCTGTTAGAGTGTGACCCTCCTCCGGAACTGGCTGGACAGGTGGGTCGAGTCACGCCTGCCCGCATGGGAGCCGGCACCCGGGGGCACCGTGGTTCCGAGACCGGCTGGCAGGGTCCTCTCGCTCACCTGCAGGCTTGCAGTCAGGGCCATGGGCTGGGCCCCAGCTCAGGATTGGATTTCGGGATCCTCCTGGAATCCCTGGCTTCCCTCGGGGAAGCGCCCGGCCCAGGACCTGAAGACCCGGGTCACCCTGAGGAGGGGTCTCCAGCCCTCCCCTCGCTCCTAGCCCATCCTCTTGTTAGGGATGTTTCCTGCCCCTCCCCTCACCCGCTGCACGCCCGGAACGGCCGCTTGCCAGCAGCACTGCTCCCTGAATTGTTGCTTCCAAGCCACATGGGACCTAGCTAGGCAGAGTCCAGGCCAGCTACCTGGCACCTAGAACGGGGGGCCCCTTTGTTCATGCTGAGTGAGCCCACAACGCGTGGTTTCTACCCAGGAGTCTCCTAGTGCCTGGTAAGGCAACCACAGAGCTTATTATCCAAGCCACCTGGGACACTTCTGCCCCAGGCAAACAGTTAATGATTAAGGCAAACAGTTAATGATTAAGCAGGGGCCTTGGCCACCCTCTCCATGGGCTGTGGAGGTCGGGGGTGGGGAGCCCATGCCCCCACCCAGGGTAGTATCCCTCCCCACTTCCCCTGGGTGGTAGATACACACCTGCACACCTGCTGTCCACCTGGGCAGGGGAGGGAGGAAGGGGGGGGATGAGGAGGCAGGGAGGGCTTCACACAC